>JAUTDX010003071.1:0-37399 GCA_030844895.1 Ambrosia x helenae
AGTCCAATGGGCCTACTGATCCTATTAATCAAGCTGCTATGGTGAATGATAATGCGCTCCGTTCAAGGAAAAGGACTAGGGGTGATAGTGGGTTAAATGAGGAGCTTTTGGACTTGAATTCCTATCTAGGCCAATTCAATATTAGACTAAAATATTAGTTTGTTTTCTTCTGATACTACACGCAGGGTCAAAACTCATTCCAGGGATAGATGTAGTCGAGTTTTTTTAACGAATTCTCACAATAATATACAATTTCCGGAATTTTTTCCTGTTAGTCACCAATCTGTGGAGCAATTGGTCGTAGATCCTGTGATAGTGGCCGAGTCCTCTTCTATTGTGACTTAGAGGGAGGCCGTTGGTTTTAATGTGGAAGGTATGGAGAATGAGTTCGAAAAGGTTATTCAGGATGAATGTGAGCTTTTTGTTAACCAGTGATTTTCAAGTCATATAATTTCAGGGGTTTAGGTGTCGATAGAAAGGTCTTTTCGGTGGGTGAAGTGATCAAGAAACAAAAGTCTAGTTTGTAGCTATCCAGGAAACTTTGTTGAAGGATGGGGGAAAATTTCAGGTATCTAAATTGTGGGGCGTAGATCAGTCAACTATGATTGGGTTAATCTTGAAGGCAGGTCGAGTGGTTGATGTGTTGCTGGGATCCGGTTTTGTTCAAGAAACTCGATATTCTCATAAATAGGATTTTTTTTTTGTGGTTTCGGTAATTTGATTCAAAGTGGGGAAGTGCTTAATGTGTGATACCCCGCAATTTCAGGTTCTCACTTTAACTAAATCTAGTTACTTGTACTTACATTCGTTGCATTTTACTTAACTAGGGTTAGCTAGTTGAGTCATACGTTGCACAATTATAGGTTAATAACTGCATGAAGTGGTAATTCGGGGAATTACCAAACTATATACATGAGTAGTGAACCCTGGACGTTGGTGAGTTGTGAATTTAAATGATTGTGAATTAATTGGTTGATATTAATTGTAATTACGTGTTTCTGTGAAACTATATGCAAACTGTATGTGATTACGTGAACATGAACCGAACGCGTTATTAAAAACCGTAATCGATGAACCATTAGGATAGTTGGGGTCTAAATACATGGGGTTACGTTTGGTATGGCCCAAATAACGAAAACATCAAAGAAAACAGGCTATACAACGAACTGGGCGCTTTGAAACGGATTAAACACGGCCGTTCACAATTCCGAACGGGTGTTCGGAACACGCTGACGTGGTTAAACTGACTTAATCCGTTATTTAAGCAATCTTAAGCTTCAAGAACCCCATAAACTTAACCCCAATCGCCCCCTACTGCCTATTTACGAAAATATTAACCCCAAACACCTGCTAAGGCCAAGAACACCATTCGGGAAGCTTGGAGAGCATTCGGTTAGTGATTTTGAAGTGGTTTCGGTATAACACTCAACCTTACATGTTTTGATTATCTTTAATGTGTTTTAAAACATCATAACCGAGTTTGTCCAGGTCTGAAACACTTTTATAAAGATTAAAACTTGTTGTTCATAAAGATTAATGGGTTAAACATGATGATATGTGATGATTATTATATGTATTGCATGAGTTTGCATGTTCTTGATGTTTTAGACTTCTAGGGTTTATGATTGATGATGTTTGATATGTATCTTGCTAGGTTTTGATCAGGTTATGTGTTATTGATGTTGTATGATGTTTGTTGGGTATTGTTGATCGTTAATATGCGAAGATAGTTGATTAAAACTAGGTTTATGCATGATTTAAAATCTGGACATAATGTTTAAATCGACTTGCAAAGGCTGTAACGTGATGTTTAAATTGTTTGTTTTGATGATTTCTTTGTATGAAAACATTGCACATGGTCTTAGCTTTTCATAATGGGCAAAATCATCTGATTTGGACGTCATTTCATAGGTTTTTAGACTTTTCTTTGATTAAAGGTCATATCAGATTTTCGGATTAGTAAACCGGGTCAACTTTAAACGATCATAACTTGAGTTTTACAAAGAATTAGATTATGAAATTTGGACAGTAGGTCTACGTTGATTAAACTTGACTTTTCCAAGAGGATTCATCCCATTTGGATGAATACACAATTTTTGGAACTTTTCTACTAATCTGATCTGTTGTGAGTATTTTCTGGACATAGCTGTATTGTATGATTTTTCATAATTTTTGTGTATGGTTTTATCATGAAATAAAAATATGGACTTGTCCAGTAGAATCCCTGGAATATTTAGTAAACTTTTGGGCTCTAATTCATCGGTTAAGTATTTTTAATAAATTGGTCTTCACAGCACATGATCTATCCTAAAAAACGCAGATTATGTAATGTACGCTTATGTGGCTATTTTGAGTCTTGTATGACTTGTAATTGACATGAACTTGTATGAGCACTTATATGAGGTTTATATGAAGTGCATAACTGATGTTAATCATACCGTTCACCAATGGTTTCGTAAGGTCTACTTGTGCATATAGAAACGCTAGGTGTCACTTACACGGGTTTGTACTTTAAAACGTCTTGGACAAAAGGGTTATATGGTGTATTGATTATACACATATACTCATTTAGTGACACATGAAATAGGGATTCGGTAGCACATCCTATTTGTGAAGTTTGGAAGATTTGCTTGCAACCTAAGGTGAGTTTCACTACTCTTTTCTCAAAAGCACGCGTCTCGGGTTTGAGACAACTTACTTAACTTTTTCATAGTCCGGTTTGGGACTACTTTTACACATCCCGGGTTTTGGGGTGCTAGGTTCACGAGGTGAATCTACTTTTACTAATTCATGCTTTATGTCCTTGATGAACTAAACCAACCCTATCGTTGAAGTCCTTCTAGATACCAAATGAATTGTTGGGTGGGCAAGCGGGTTATTAGTTGATAGCGCTATTAGTTTTCACAAACCTCACATCATGCTGGGAGCATGGGTGTGAACTATAACTTAACTTTAATTATCATTGTTGATGGGCAATGATGCAAGGCACTTTGCTCACTATTGTGGGATCTCGTTGTTTAGCAGTTCGGTATTACCGGTGTTAGTTATCATGAGTGGGTTAGCTACCCCTGACATGTGAATTAGCTATTACTTGTTGTTACATGGTTTGGGAGGCCTACGCTTTTATTTGTGGTTACTTGTTTTTGGGAAAACCTACGCGTTTTACTTACTTACCTACTTTACTTTGTGAACTCACCAACTTTATGTTGACACACGATAACATGCTTTTGCAGGTCACTAGTTTCGGAGCACATGTAGGGCATGCATCATGTAGTGTCATTGGGATATGAACACTTAATTGTTTTTTGAATATTTAAATATTTTCTTTTGGTTTTGGGCGCGTTGTTTTGCGCAGACTTTTTGGTTAACTGTTTTCTTTAATTTCGCTTCCGCAATTATTTGAATGATTGGTTAACTATGAAACTTGTTTTAGAATAATGAACTAAATGGTTTGGGCATTTAGAGTCATTCATGTGACTTATGGCTATGGGATCCTGGTATGTCATGCGCCTCGCGGTATAAACCCGCAGTGGAAATTTGAGGGTGTGACACATTGGTATCAGAGCCATTGGTTATAGTGAACTAGGATTGCATTCTAGTCTATAATCATCATAGCATAAGTACTATATTAGTTACACTCACTACTTTAAGTGCACAACTTATTATTTTCTTGAATACGTGTACTGATCTAACGTATTGCAGGAAACCACGACTAACACTACTCATAGAAACTATTCTTATCGTGCTATCGAGGGGCCACAAGCTCCATCACTGGATTTTTATCAGCGTCCAGCTTCATCACAGGATCCACATTGGGATACCAACCGTTGGCTTTGGTTTACCGACATGTTGCACTCTTGGGTTGTAGGGTATGGAGTGCCAACTAGAGTACCTCCCATTGTTGACTCATGGGAGAGATCACTTGTAGGAATGGTGAGGCATGTTCATACTGAGTTGGACAATACCTTCACTGCTGTCAAACAATTTTAGTTTTGGAGGAGGAATGCTGATGAAACACTTAAGCATATGGAAGGACAGATAGATCATTTGTTGACTGAACTAGCAGGGGTTAAGAAAGAGGCTGCTGAGGCTAGGCAGGAGTAGACTGCTACCAGACAGGATTTAGCAGCCACCAGACATGAATTGAATACTGTACGTAATAGACTTATGGAAGCTTTAGGGCAAAATGAAGAGGAACCAGAGGAGGATCCTGAGGAGGGTCCCGGGGAGGAACCTATGGAGGGAGGATTCGATGCTCTTGGAGCAGCGCTTGATGCAGCACTCATGGAAGAGGAGGAAGAAGAGCCGGTCGAGATGCAGATCGAGAGTGAAGATGAAGGCTTGACCATCTCCATGGAACCTAAAAACGATTGATTTTTATCATTCTTGGATTATATATATATATATATATATATATATATAGTTAGGATACATTGAAAACTCGTGTGAGTTGCGAGAACCATAGGAACTCTTGTGGACCATTGATCTTCTCAATCCAATAGTTGAGATTAAATCTTGAGATGTTTTGTCTTTACATGGTAATTAATTTAGATTATAAATGTTTTAATAGAATAAAGTACATTAAGGGGTGTTTTGGTAAAAACACCATGGAAAGAGAAACAATTAATATAATATTATACTAATTTTTTATTTAATTATTCAAAAAAATCAGAATTTTTATTATATATTATTTTTTTAAATCCTTTAAATTTTTATAACAAATAATCAGATAAATATGATGAGGATGATTTACAGTGGTGTAATTATTTACACATGTGTGAATCTACCATGATTTACACGGGTATAATTATTTTACACCAGTGTAAAAACCAACAAAAACATCTACCAACAAAAACATCTATAATTCGAATTACACCACTGCAAAAATGCCCCACAACACATCAACAAAAACATCTATACATTCGAATTACACCACTGTAAAAAACACCAAAAACATCTATAAATTCATGTAAAAATATCCGTTACATCAATGTAAACAAACTAACTCTACAAAAACGCCAATGTAAACAAACTAACTCTACAAAAACGGCAACGTAAAACATAGTTACACCAAAAATATACAACATACATCTAAAAACTAACTCTACAAAAATCTTGTCCACTAACACAAACAATTACATCAGTGTAAATTTACAAAATTAATAATAATAATAATATGTAACCATTCATCCTTACCATCCTCCTTCATCATCAAATCATCTTCAAAAAACACCACCTCCACTATGGACACCACCTCCATTCATCTACAGATCTGTGTTTTAAACAAATACCCAAGTCATTATTTCAACAAAAATAAAAAAATGCACTGAAAATAATAATAATAATAACAGAAAATAAAAATAATAATAATAATAGAAAATAAAAATTAATAATAATAACAGGAAAATAAATAATAATAATAGTAACAAATAATAGTAATAATAATAATAATAACAGAAAATAAAAATAGTAATAATAATAACAGAAAATAAAAAAATAATAATAATAACAGGAAAATAAATAATAATAATAATAATAACAAATAATAATAATAAATAATAATAAAAAAACATTACCGTCGTGAGCCACCACCACCACCGTCTGAGGCACCACCACCCCTGAGCCACCACCACCCCTAAAACACCACCACCGTCTCCACTCCCTCACCACCAAACCCACCACAGACCCACCCCCCCCCCCCCCCCCCCCCCCCCTCCACCCTCTGCAACGAAACCCCATACCCCTAACCCTTCTGCAACGAAACCCCATCAACGAAACCCCTCAAACCTTCTACAAAAACCCACCATCAAACCGGATCTGGCACCATCAAACACCCCCCATTCGAAACCCACCAACGAAAAACCACCATCACCTCCATGAAAACACCACCATCGAACACCCCTCATCTGTTTCTTGGGGTCTTCTTCCTGTTTTTAGAGAGAGAAGGGAGGAGAGAGAGAGAGAGAGGTGTGTGTGAGAGAGAAAGTGAGAGAGAGAGAGATATGAGAGACTGTTTTTTTTAAAACGATTTTAAAGTCTCTTTGGTGGGGTGTGGGTGGGTTGGGGTAGGGTAGGGGAGGTGTTATTTGACTAAAATGCCCTCCATTATAATAATCTTAAGTGGGTTACGTGTCACATTATTATTGGTCTAGGGGAGTTCTCAAGTTCTCGCAACTCAGAGGAGTTTTCAAAATATCCGGATCCTATATATATATATATATATATATATTCATATAATGACTTTTATTTATCGTTGTGAGACTTGAGAACCGTTTGGCTTATGTTTGAATTATTAGTATTATTATTATTATTATTATTATTATTATTATTATTATTATTATTATTATTATTATTATTATTATTATTATTATTGCTATCGATCGACTACTTTATCTTATTCTCGCGTTTATCATTTGTGTTATATTCTAGTTTACTTGTACTGTGTGAAAGATTGTATGCGGGACATATTATTGTTTTCTCATGGGTATAGTGTGAATGTATAATTACTATGGCGGTTAGAGGTCACGGTAGAGGAAACATCAACATGACGCAAGAGGAGCTGAACACACTTATCAATGACAGGGTGGTTGCAGCCCTCGCAGCTTATCAAGCTGGTAACGCCACTTCGCTCTACCCCCTTTGCTTAGACTCTAGCGTTAAACTCTCTTTCTCATTCGTGACTTTAGCTTTTTGTGCTTAGGCAAACCTGCTCATCACCCTCCAATTTGTACCTACAAGTCATTCATAAATTGCAAGCCTCAAAATTTTGGAGGATCTGAAGGAGCAGTCGGGCTACTGAGGTGGTTCGAAAAGTTGGAATCGTGTTTTGCCATGTGTAACTGTCCACCCGCTGACAAGGTTAAATATGCCACTGCTACACTTGAGAATGCGGCATTATCCTAGTGGAATGCTCAGGTGCAGATGCTAGGTGTTGATGTGGCCAATGCCACACCTTGGGCGGATTTCAAGGAACTGATGAAGGAGGAGTATTGTCCTCGGAATGAGATTCAGAAGTTGGAGACTGAGTACCTTAACCTGAAAATGGTGGGGTCGGAGATTGAGAGTTATACTACTAGGTCGCATGAGCTGGCGACAATGTGCCCTAATTACTCTACTCCACTATACAAACGTATTGAGCTGTACATCAAGGGCTTGGTACCTCATATCAAGGGAATGGTCACTGCTGCGAACTTCAACAACATTCAGCAGGTAATCCGTATGGCACACCAGCTGACTGATAAGAAGGTAGAAGAGGGGCTGCTACCCCCTCGTGGTGATTCATCTTCTGGTACTAATGACAACAAGAGGAAGTGGGAGAATGCATATGGCAAACCCCCAAGCAGTGGTAGTCAGCAGCAGCAGAATAAGAAGCATGATAATCACAGCAGCGGCAGCAACCGCAATCAGACACAAGGTGGTTATCAGGGACAGCGTCCCAAGTGCATTAGGTGGCAACTACCACCACTCAGGGCCATGTAACAGGGTTAAGTATGATCGCTGTGGTAAGATGGGGCATATGCAGAGAGACTGTAGGGTCAATGTTCAGGGTAATCCACTAGCACCATAACAAGGCCAGTAACAGAAAAATGGAAAGGGCTGTTTTCATTGTGGGAGTGAGGGTTACTTCAGGAGGGACTGTCCGCAGCTGAATGGAAATGGTAACAATATTAACGGGGGTAACAACAACAACGGTGGTGGTAACAAGACTGGGAACAACAACACTACCAACACTAGCAACAACAACAACAATGGGGCTCGTGGGAGAGCATTTGTGATCGGCTCTGGGGAAGCTAGGACCAATAACAATGTCGTGACGGGTATGTGTTCCTTAAACGACATTCTCGCTTCTGTTTTATATGATACTGGTGCAGACTATAGTTTTGTGTCATTGAAACTTAGCAAACATCTAGGGATGGTTCCTACTCTTCTTGATACCCCGCATTCTACAGAATTAGCTGATGGGAAGCCTGTTGAGGTAACACACACCCATCGTGACTGTAAGCTCGAGCTAGATGGGCAATTATTTGCCATCGATTTTCTGCCTATCACCCTAGGAAGCTTTGATCTCATGGTTGGCATGGACTGGATGTCCAAGCAACACGTCAAAATTCTCTGTCAGGAGAAGATTGTTCGTATCCCTCTCCCTGATGGAAAACTATTATCTATTCAGGGTGATCATGGTGTTGCCAGGGTTGGCATCATCTCCTTCTTGAAAGCCCAGAAGTGTATTCGAAAGGGCTATCCAGCCATTCTGGCTAACATTTCTTACACTCGAGCTAAAGTTGAAACAAAGATTGAGGACATCCCTGTGGTTCGTGACTTCCCAGATGTATTCCCAGAGGAAATACTTGGACTTCCACCTGTTCGTCAAGTGGAATTTCAAATTGACCTTGCACCTGGGGCGACCCCAGTTGCACGCGCACCATATTGCTTAGCACCAGGAAAACTTCAAGAACTATCTACCTAACTCCAAGAGCTATTGGATAGGGGCTTTATTAGACCTAGTTCTTCACCTTGGGGATACCCAGTCCTGTTTGCTAAGAAGAAGGATGGACGCTTCCGCATGTGTATTGATTATCGGGAGTTTAACAAGGTGACGGTTAAGAACCGATGCCCTTTGCCTCGTATTGATGACTTGTTCAACCAACTTCAAGGGTCGAGTTTCTATTCCAAGATTGACTGGAGGTCAGGGTATCACCAGCTGAGAGTCCGAGAGGAGGATGTGGCGAAGACAGCCTTACGAACTCGTTATGGACATTATGAGTTTTTGGTAATGCCATTTGGGCTAACCAATGCACCGGCTGTGTTCATGGATCTTATGAACCGCGTGTAAGCCTTATTTGGACAAATTCATCACAGTGTTCATAGATGACATATTGATCTACTCTAAGAGCAGGGAGGATCATGAGCAACACCTGCAGCTGATCTTGGAACACTTGAGAAATGAGCAGTTGTATGCGAAATTCTCTAAATGTGACTTCTGGATTCGAGAGGTCCCGCCAAGATTGATGTTATTAAAAAGTGGGAGGCTCCTAAGACTCCTATAGAGGTGTGCTAGTTTCTTGGTCTTGCGGGATATTATCGTAGTCATTGAGGGATTCTCTAAGATCGCTCAACCCCTCAATGCTTTGACACAAAAGGGTATTACTTAAAAGTGGGGAGATGCCCAAGAAACTTCTTTTCAGTTGTTAAAGGCAAAGCTTTGCAGTGCACCCATACTATCACTACCTGAGGGTACAGAGGACTTTGTGGTGTACTGTGACGCGTCTATCCAAGGGTTAGGGTGTGTGCTGATGCAGCGTGATAAGGTGATCGTGTATGCTTCACGTCAATTAAAGGTTCATGAGAAGAATTACACCACCCACGACTTGGAACTAGGTGCAGTGATTTTTTCTCTAAAGATTTGGAGGCATTATCTATATGGGTGAAGTGTACGATCTTCAATGATCACAAGAGCCTCTAACACAAATTCGATCCGAAGGAGCTAATCATGCGACAGTGTCGATGGGTCAAGCTTCTGAATGATTATGACTGGCCCATCAAATATCATCCGGGGAAAGCTAATGTAGTAGCGGATGCCCTTAGTCATAAGGAAACGAAACCCAAACGGGTGCGAGCTTTACAACTTACTATTCACTCTAGAATTCCTGATAAGATACGTTAAGCCCAGGGCAAGGCTTTGAAAGAAGAAAACATCGGGCTTAAGACACTGCATGGTGCTGATAAGCACCTGGAACTGAGGACAGACGGTCTTCGGTATTTCATGAATCGAGTCTGGATTCCGCGTTTTGGGGATCTCAGACACTTTGTGCTCAACGAAGCTCACACCTCTCGTTATTCGGTACATCCTGGTTCGGATAAAATGTACCAAGATCTCAAAACTCTTTATTGGTGGCCAAACATGAAAGCTGAGATAGCCACTTATGTTAGAAAGTGCTTGACTTGTGCGAAGGTTAAGATCGAATATCAGAAACCTTCAGGCTTACTCCAGCAACCAGAAATCCCTATGTGGAAATGGGATGGAATTTCTATGGACTTTATCACAAAGCTCCCTAAAAAGCCAAGTGGGCATAACATGATTTGGCTTATCGTCGATCGTTTAACCAAATCGGCACATTTTCTGGCAATAAAGAAAACCGACATGCTGGAGAAATTGGCCAACATCTATATCAAGGAGGTCGTCTCTAGGCACTGGATTCCTACTTCTATCATATCAGATCACGACGTGCGATTTACTTCTCATTTTTGGACTACTCTCCAAGATGCTTTGGGGACTCGCTTAGATATGAGCACAGCCTATCACCTACATACGGATGGACAAAGTGAACGTACCATCCAAAAATTGGAAGATCTGCTACGAGCATGCATGGTGGACTTTGGCAATAGTTGGGATAAGCACTTGCCTTTAATCGAATTCTCGTATAACAACAGTTACCACACTTCTATTGGGGATAGCCAACTGACAGGTCCCGAACTCGTGCACGAAACTTCTAAGAAGATAGTGCAAATCAGAAACCGGATGGCTGCTGTTCGTGATCGACAGAAAAGTTACGCTGATAAGCGTAGCCTTGGAGTTCCAGATTGGGGATAAGGTACTATTAAAGGTGTCACATTGGAAGGGTGTGATACGCTTTGGGAAACGGGGAAAGTTGAACCCATGATACGTTGGACCATTCGAGATCGTCGAAAGGATTGGTCCAGTAGCTTACAGGTTATACCTGCCTGATGAACTCAGTAGAGTACACAATGTATTCCACGTATCCAATCAAAGATGGACTTGTCCGGTAGACTCCCTAGAATATTCAGTAAAATCTTGGGCTCTAATTCATCTATTAAGTATTTTTAATAAATTAATCTTCACAGCATATGATCTGTCCTAAAAACACAGATTATGTAATGTACGCTTATGTGGCTATTTTGAGTCTTGTATGACTTGTAATTGACATGAACTTGTATGAGCACTTATATGAGGTTTATATGAAGTGCATAAATTGATGTTAATCATACTGTTCACCAATGGTTTCGTAGGGTCTACTTGTGCATATAGAAACACTAGGTGTCACTTACACGGGTTTGTATTTTAAAACGTCTTGGACAAACGGGTTATATGGTGTATTGATTATACACTTATACTCATTTAATGACACATGAAATAGGGAGTCGGTAGCACATCCTATTTGTGAAGTTTGTAATATTTGCTTGCAACCTAAGGTGAGTTTAACTACTCTTTTCTCAAAAGCATACGTCTTGGGTTTGAGACAACTTACTTAACTTTTTCATAGTCCGGTTTAGGACTACTTTTACACATCCCGGGTTTTGGGGTGATAGGTTCACGAGGTGAATCTACTTTTACTAATTCATGCTTTATGTCCTTGATGAACTAAACCAACCCTATCATTGAAGTCCTTCTAGATACCGAATGAATTGTCGGGTGGGCAAGCGGGTTATTAGTTGATAGCGCTATTAGGTTTCACAAACCTCAAATCATGTTGGGAGCAAGGGTGTGAACTTTAACTTAACTTTTATTATCATTGTTGACGGGCAATGATGCAAGGCACTTTGCTCACTATTGTGGGATCTCGTTGTTTAGTAGTTCGGTATTACCAGTGTTGGAAGAAGAAAAGATTTCAGGAGTGGATTAGCTACCCTGACATGTGAATTAGCTATTACTTGTTGTTACATGGTGTGGGGGGCCTACGCTTTTATTTGTGGTTACTTGGTTTTGGGAAAACCTACGCGTTTACTTACTCACCTACTTTACTTTGTGAACTCACCAACTTTATGTTGACACACGATAACATGCTTTTGCAGGTCACTAGTTTCGGAGCACGTGTAGGGCATGCATCATATAGTGTCATTGGGATATGAACACTTAACTGTTTTTGAATATTTAATTATTTTCTTTTGGTTTTGGGCGCGTTGTTTTGCGCAGACTCTTTGGTTAACTGTTTTCTTTAATTTCGCTTCCGCAATTATTTGAATGATTGTTTAACTATGAAACTTGTTTTACAATAACGAACTAAATGGTTTGGGAATTTAGAGTCGTTCATGTGACTTATGGCTATGGGATCCTGGTATGTCATGCGCTTCGCGATATAAACCCCCGCAGTGGAAATTTGAGGGTGTGACATAATGTAGTTAATGGTTACACGCCTCAAAGTGTTCCTTCTAAGCGAGCTCTGTGGGGTGCCTCATCTAATGTTATGAGGTCTAGGGATGGTATGTGGTTGTTTATGGGAGATTTTAATACTGTTAGGTCTATGGAAGTAAGGCTACATACTGATTTTATTTTGTCTTATGCGGAGGCTTTCAATCTTTTTATAGAAGATAATGGCTTGTTGGAGTATCCTATGGGTGGTCGCAAGTTCACAAGAGTGGCGGATTCAGGGGATAAGTTTAGTAAGATTGATAGAATGTTTGTATGCGGTGGATTTTGGAACAAATGGCCAGTTGTCTCTCTTACTGATTTACCAAGATTAGAGTCAGATCATAGGCTATTGGTGTTATCTACAGAAGTGCAGAATTTTGGGCCGTCTCCTTTTCGTTTTTTTAACTCATATATTGGTAGGACGGGATTGGATCAGGTTTTTTCAATGCTTTAAATGAGGGTCCTTTTAGGGGCACTCCGGACGTGGTTTTGGATGTAAAATTAAAAAAAAAAATAAGCATGCAATAAAGGGGTGGTTAGTTCTTGATGCTGAGAGTCGGAATTTGGTGAAGAAGGAAACCGAAGATAAAGTTAAAGATTTGGATCCCCAGTTGGAGGACGGGTCAGCTACTTCAGAAGATATTCGTTTATGGGCTGAGTATAAGAAAAAATGGGAAGAGATTAATGCTGCTATTGTCCAAGATATGAGGCAAAAAGCGCGGATTAAGTGGATGGTTGAGGGGGGATGAGAATTCGTCCTTTTTCCAATTAATCATAGTATGTCTAACAACGGGGTCCATGGGATTAAGATGGGAGAGGAATGGGTCATTGATCCAGAAACAAATCTAGGCAAAGGCTAGAAAATTTTTTGCTTATAAGTTTCACGAGCCAAATTAGTATCGGCCTTCCTTTCAGTGTCCGAATCTAAAGCAATTAAGTTCAAAGGATGTAGTTGCCTTAATGTCACAATTTACGATGGAAGAGGTGAAACATGCGATTTGGGATTGTGGAAGTGATAGAGCCCCGGGTCTGGATGGGTTCAATTTTGAATTTATTAAACATTTTTTGGTAAGTGTTAAAGGATGATATTATGAACATGATGGATTTTTTTTATAACAATGGGGTGATTAATTGTGGTTGTGGGTCATCGTTTATCACTCTCATTCAAAAAGTTTAGGATCCGTTAACGTTTAGTGACTTCCGGTCGATCAGTCTTATTGCTTCTATCTCGAAGATTATTTCTAAAGTGTTGGCTTTCAGAGTTAAAAAAGTTGTGGGCTCAGTTGTATCAGAGTATCAGATTGGTTTTTTGGAGAACAGGAATATTCTTGATGGACATATTATTTTGAATGAAGTTATCGCGTGGGCCAAAATACTAAATCAGAAGCGTCTTTATGGAAATAGATATCGAAAAGGCTTATGATTCTATTAGGTGGAAATTTAGTGCTAAGGTATTTCAGCAAATCGGTTTTCCGAATGTGTGGCGAATGTGGGTTCAGGGGATTTTAAAGTCGGCTAGAGCATCGGTTTTGATAAATGGGTCGCTAACTAGGTGGTTTCAATGTTTTCGTGGAGTTCGCCAAGGTGACCCGTTATCTCCTTTTATTTTTATTATTGCCATGGAGGCTCTTACAGGATTTGTTACGAAAGCTAAAGATATTGGAATTACTAGGGGCGTTCACCTTTCTAACAATGGTCCAGTTTTGACCCGTCTCATATATGCTGATGATGTTGTGTTTGTGGGAGAATAGAGAAGGGAATGTCCAAAATATTAGCCGTCTTATGAGGTGTTTTCATTTTGCTTCTGGCTCAAGATGAACTATTCTAAATCAAACTTGGTTGGTATTGGGGTAAACCCGGGTAGTGGAAGGTGTGGCGAATATGATTAAATGCAAAGTTGGAAGTCTTCCGTGTAAGTATTTGGGTGTTTTGGTAGGTGTAAATATGAATCGGGTTCGGAATTGGGATAGTGTTGTGGAATGCTTCAAGGCGTGGTTATCCAAATGGAAAGCCAAGTCTTTATCTTTTGGAGGTTAGGTATTATTGTTGAAAGCAGTTTTGGATAATCTCCCGCTTTATTATTTTTCTATCTTTAAAGCTCCGAAGACCGTTCTTGATAAGCTAGAAGCACTTAGAAGGCGTTTCTTTTGGGGTGGCGATGAAGATAAGGCGAAGACTAGTTGGGTTTGTTGGGATAGGGTAATCTGGCCAGTTTCGAAAGGGGGTATTGGTTTTGGGGTCGCTCAAGATGATGAATGGAAGCCTTCTTCTTAAATTGTGGTGACAATTTAAATGTGAGGGGTCGGCGTTATGAAATAGAGTTGTTGTTTCCATTCATTCAAAAAGTTGTTCTTGGTCATTTCTTCCCATTAAATCTGGAGTTGGTGGTTCGTGGAGTGAAATTAATAATATAGATAAAGAGTTGCGGAATGTGGACATTGAAGCTAGATGTTTATTAAAAGGGGTAGTTGGTAAAGGCGAAAGAATAAGGTTTTGGTTAGACAAGTGGGTCAGTGATACTGTTCTTATGGATAGGTATCCTAAATTGTTTGTTCTTGAAAATAATAAGAGTGTGACTGTCCTTACGCGAAGTTAGAGGTGGGAATGGAAGCGGCCTCCTGTTTCAGATGATGAAAGAACCGAACTGCAACAGTGTGCAGCGATCGCTGGGTCTATGCAGTTGACTTCGGACGTTGACTCTCAGAGGTGGGAGCTTGCGACAGATGGGGAGTTTTCTGTTGCTTCCTGTCGTACCCTTCTTACTCAACATGGGGTCCCCTACTGAAGAAACACCAAAATAACAAGTAGATATGAGAGAGCACGAGTAAGGGTATGATTCTTATTAATGATCAATGGACATTACAAGACTCTAGACATATAATTGTTACAGCACTTCGACTATAAGCTATCTTTCACAACTATGTAAGAATTCTCTTTCGGATGATTAATACCCTTTCCTCGTCTGACCGAGGAGGGTATTTATAGGCCTTTGGGGTGGCCTGTGATTGGCTGGAAAGGGAATGACAGCTGGTTGTACGATCCTAGCCGTTGTCGTTCGCTGCGCTGTCTCTCTGTCATTGGTCCACGTGTCTCGCTGTTGTCCTTTCTTGTACTATTCTGTACCTCGTACCTGCAGGTGATTGTGGAGCAGGGAATAATCGCCACTGATTGGCTAGATGTCCCTTTCCTTGTCGGGTGGTAGCTGTCATGTACGAGGTTTCCTGCGCATGCTTTTGGAAGCCCACGTCGGCGCCACGTTTGGCTTATGTGGAGATGTGGGGTCGTGCGCATGCGCGGGTACATATCTCTTCACCTACTATCCGTTCGAATGGGTGAAAGGCGTGCTAAGGAAAGTATATTCGGATGCAGAGCCGAGCAAGACAGATTACCTACTTTAAAGGGGATTGGCGAAGAGAAATGTGGCCCGTGGTTCGACTGTTTGCAGGTTATGCATTAATGGAGACGAGGATGTGGATCACTTGTTTACCTCATGTTGTGTAGCAGCAGTTTTGTGGCAAAAGGTGAGTTATTGTTGTAACGCTCCGCAGGTACACACGGTCAATGTCCGTGAGCTTCTTTCTGTTTAAAAAGATTTGGAGCCGAATGGTAAAAAAAAGCATAATATTTAGAGTGGTTATTCTTGCGACGTGTTGGGTATTGTGGAAAGCTAGGAATGATCTTATCTTCGCTGGTAAGCGTTTCTAAATTGATGGCCTTTTTGGGGAGATTCAGGCCTTGGCGTTTATTTGGGTTAAATAGCGTTTGAATCAGACTGGGCTGACTTGGGAGTACTGGCGGCGTTTCAATTTAACTGAAGTATGTCTGTAATTGGTTTTGTTGTGGTGTTTTGGGGTGTTTTGTTGGTTTCACTAGTATCTCACTAGTTGTTTCCTTTTTTTTTTTTGTGGTGGAATCAAGATCAAAAAAAAAAAAAAAAAAGTGGGTTTCCTTTGTAATCACTCCCTTATTATTTTAATATAAGATCTCTATAAATGATGCATTTATAACAACGATCCCGTGTGTAACAATTTGTAAAAGTAATAATAGATCCATGAGTTATTGTCCAACACTTGTAGCCCAGTTGATTAAGGGCCTAAAGTTTTCTATGGGAGACTTGGGTTCAATTCCCACTAGCTACATTTGGACGACACTGGTGGAGGGGAAATGAGGGATGACCCGGCCATTGGCTTGGGTTCGAGTCCTGATCCGATCGATTTTACCGATTATTTCAGTGTCGTGCCTTCTGGCAGGTGAGTAGTCGGGTTTTCCCGGGAATTGGTGGCAATTGGTGGCCCGGGTACTATCGAGTACCTGATCCGCCAAAAGGGTGCCCGAGAGTGCTCGGAAATTGATTCGTTATCCGTTAAAAAAAGATCCATGAGTTATTTTTCTTGATTTTTATTGAATTTAGAGGTAAACTTTCATCCAAAATAATAACACATAAATTGAAAAATAAATATTAGGATTTACACCTATTAGAGGTTGTATTATTGGCGACAAGAATCCAAGATAAGACTTAGTTTTAAATTTTAATACAGAAAATCTATGATAATCTTAGCCATATCCGAAAATGACGAAACTACCCTTTGTTCGATCCTAGAAATCCACTTATGCGGGGAACTGTGTACGCGATCCATTGCTACAGAAATGTCAGCGAATATACAATGTCCCTGTTGTTCTGTCACTTTAATTACCAACCATGTATCGTATATTAAGATTTGTGGAAATTTACAAGTTCCTTTATATAAAAAAAATGCAATATTTTCATTTATTTGTTGTTTGTTGAAGTATTATTCTTTCCTTCCTAAAAATTATATCCCTTTAAGTTTTTACTATAGTACATTATGATTTTTTTTTTCAGTTAAAACCTTTAAAAAAGTTTATATAGTAGCTATTATTAATGATTGTAAGATAGGTTTATATATTAAATTTATTTTACAAGTTTTCATGATTTTGTAAAACTAAAAAGTACTAGGTACTCCCATTAAACAACATGTCACTTAAAGTATTCCGTTTATTTTGGGAGCATGTCTAAAATGAGGTTCATGGTGAATTTCAAACCTAAACAAGTCTATTACTTTAAATTCATAGGGTTGAGTTCTACACAGGTTCGCATATGTTTAGGTCTAACCGCAAACACATATAGTTAAATGGGTCGTGTATGGTCGACATGGTGGGTTCACACGCGTTGACTTGTTTAACTTGCATAATTTTATATTTACTTTTCTTTAAAATGTGTTTTATGTTATAACTTAAATAGCCAGGTAATATATGTAAAAAAACTTATAAAGTAAAAGAGCTAGAGGAATCAAATTTTATAGTGTTAACATAATTATTTCATATACATTTGCATTTTTAGTTGTGTTAAGTTTACAGTTTTGGAGTATTAATATGCAATATTATGACACAATATAAATATCTGGTTAGTGAGTGATGTTTGTATTAACTCACGAAAACTCGTGACATGTTTAGGCTAACGGTCTTACATGGAATTATGGCCAATGTAATTCCCTATTGAGGGAGAAAGGCTCTCACTCAAGCTCGGTCCAAAAGTACAAATATAAACTGTAATACTTTTGTATGGTTTTTTGTAATTGTTATTCACAAAACTCATTCAATAATGTTTATTTTTTTAATAAATCTTGTTTAGTTAATTTCTTAATCATTTTAACATGAATCCCAAAACAATCTATTACAATCCCAAAGTTATCACAAGGTTCCCGATAGAAATGTCTGGAAATTTGTATAGTTGAGCATTATCCTAATTGTTCATCCCTTGAATCATGTTGTATGTAGTAATATTACATAAGCTCTTACATCCCTATGACGTATAATAAACTTATTATATCTATATTGATAATTACTACTTCTAAGGCTGAGGAGTGTGGGTTTAGTGAAGGCGTTGGGAGCCTAGATGGCACCCTCCCCCAACGGGGAACACCCCCCCCCCCCCCCCCTGTTTCAAATTTCGCTGTAAACGGTAACTTATCCCTGATCTCACCGATGCTTATATACCGTATTTTAATGTAGAAAGTGGAGGGAAAGAAGGAAGGGGAACACCACCCTCCTTGATGGGGATGAAATGGGGGAATGGTGTGGTTCAGGGACCATACCCCTTAGCCTAATAAAGTAATAATGATGAAAAAGTTCAAGTAAAAATAAGGTATAAACTTTTTAGTACATAATAATAGTCTAGATTAAATTATAACAATAAAAAGATCGCTTACCAAGTAAAAGATCTATTAATATAGAATTTTTGTTAATGTGAATAATACACTTAAGTAGAAGGATTAAATCAAAAGAAAATAAATTTTAGTATTTAACCTTGCAACATGTTACATGTTTTCTAACTTTGATCGTGTTTAAAGATATTACCCGAGCATATCATACAGATCGTTTAGAAGACCAATGTTTTATAAACTATATAAGATAAAGATAAGATTTCTCATATTTAAAGATGAGAATTGTACACCAAACACACCTCTCCAAATAGTTTACAAACACTAAAATCTAAGTAACAAAGGGACATTTAACAAATGGAAGAAGAGGTAAAAGAGACATCCCTCATGGGGATGAACCAACACCACCAAAATCAACACCAATACCATCCCTACTCATGTGCATTTGACTTCTTTCTAATGGAACCTACTTAAAACTCACAAAATATGGCTCCTAGTGTTTGGAGTTTGCACATTTGTAGTATGGGATATACTTAGAAGTCAATTTGCGTGAGCGAGTCACGATTATCAATCTTAAGAAGGCCCAAAAGTCTGCGCAAAAAAGCCTTGTTTCATTCGGCCTAAGGTTTGGGGCACGCATTGTTTATGTATTTCTACGCAAATTTCCCAAAACCTAAACCGGCTTAAATAATTAGAGTCTCCCATGACCCAAGAACATGCATATGGTTAAAAGAGTTATGTTTGAAGTTGAGTTCGGTAACCAAACGATTATTTTCTCAGGCTCAATCTAAACACGAAAATTATTTTCACAATATTTGTAAAATTTACAGGCATGGTAGATAGATCTAAGATCGACCTACTCATTTAACCCATTTTATTTATTTATCATATAATAAACAATACTTGGAACTCTCCATTTACTACAAATAGACATGTATGAATGTATGAGTATGTTGCACTTGTCTAAAGTTGCTAATCACTGCACTATAAGACATCATCATCAAGAAAAATGTAGATAGAGATCGATGATAAAGAACATGAAAGCTATCTAAAAAGTAAAACCCCAAGAAACACAATTATGATTAAAAAAATGTAGCTATTGTCGTGTAAATGTCACGATTCACTTGTCGTGCTTCTTGTTTCACGATTCCATTCGCTTTTTGGGATTTCACCGGAATCAGAAATTACTACTTTTTTACGAGGTTTGCCACTGTAAGTACCTGCACTTCCTTCTATGACATACACATTATCCATCCCTTCTATCACTTTGCCAAACACCACATGCTCTCCATCCAACCTGGAAAGAAAATAAGTCAATGTCAAATTGAGGGAATGTAGCTATTAACTGTTTTTGAAGGCCAAATTTTATAAGAAAAAAATATATAGTCATGAAATGGGATTTATATTTTTCCTAAAACTTCAAAAAGTTTCCAAGTTAAAAGAAAGTGCTATACACAACACTTTCAAATTTTGACTCAGCTTATAGTTTGAAAAAAGTTTGACTAATACTAAAATGTCCTAAACTAGGCCGAGTACTCGCAACTCCCCAGTCGACAGAGTTGGTAGCGCCTAGCGAGTGCTGCAACCATAGGCTAGAGTAACAAAAAATTTTAAAACTTGTCCAAGCTGGATTAAAGTTCCCATGCCTAGGTTCCTTCTAAGTGTCGTGAAGCTGCTTGAATTTACTCAGCAATAAAGGAGCAACAATGCAAACAAAAAGGCAATCTATGTCATTCTTGCCACGTGTTGGATGTTATGTATGGAAGACGAGAACGACTTAATTTTGAATGTTAAGCAACCTCGTCTCTAAAGTCATTGGTGATATTAAGGCGTGTTCGTTCCTATGGATTCGCTCTCGGGAAAAAGTACAGGAGTTGGATTGGGAGAAGAGGTGTTTTGGTTTCAGTAAGTTCCCTATGTAATGTTACATGTGGTGGGCTAATACTGTTTTATGGGGGGTCTGTCACTTTGTTTTACTTCTGTATTGTAATGTTTCCATTTGAGTTTTTTTTCTCTAATAAATATCGGCCGTTGAAAAAAAAAAGCTAAAAATAAAAAGTTTGAACAGCTCAGAAGTCACATGTTGTGTCTCACAAGCAGGTTAACTGATTATTTCAAAAAACAAAAAGGGAAAAAAGAGGAGACAAAAAAAGCTCACGGGTCAGCACAACCCTATTCGGCACATTTTAACCCAGTAACCCACACATAAAAACTACCCATTTTTGACGTGTTACTCAGCCGCCCGTTTGCTACCTCTAGCAGACATGATCAGCACACCAATGCTCATCAGAGCAGAGTGAACGGAGAAAGAAACATGTAAACCGCGTAAACAAAACAATAACCCTGGTACTTAGTTTCAGGTATAAGCAAATTACTTACCAGTAGGCCTTTACTGTGGTGATAAAGAATTGTGAGCCGTTGGAATCTGGTCCTGAATTCACCATAGCCACCATACCTGCAAAACAAAATATAGCTTCAGAAGAAGATAGCATACACTATTCATAAGTTAACAAAAAGCTTCCCAGATTATGATTGTAAGAGTATATAGAACAAGAAAAGAAGGTCAAAAACCTGGATGTGATTGCTTAATTTTGAAATTTTCATCGCGAAATGTGCCACCAAATATGGATTGATTCCCACGCCCGTCACCGTGGACAATATCTCCACCTTGAATCATAAACCCGGGTATGATACGATGGAATGGTGTTCCTTTATAGTGTAGCCGTTTACCACTTGAACTTTTTCCCAATTCCCCTAATAATAACAGAAAGCTATAAGTTGCAAATACACAAAATATTTTATATGGAGTGTTTTGGGCATGGATTTAGCCTGATTATTGCTACTTGAAGTCACAATAATCACAGTATTTTGTAAAAATGTATTACAACTAACTAATGAAATGCTGCAACATGAAAATCAATTTTTAAGATACAGCACGTTATGCAAAAAGGGTTTGCTAACTTTGGTGGTTCTGTTTTGGGTAACCAACTTACGTTTGGCCAGAAACAACCATCAAAGTTTATACATTTTAAGGTAATCATTGATATAAATCAGCTTAGTTTTCACGTGTCACATAATAAAATTAACAGCAAAAAGTTACTGACACTACAACATTATGCCCGGCTACGGCGTTAAATTCACCTTAAATCAATCTTTTAAGAAGTTGGTTACTTAAATCAAAACTAATTGCCACTTTGTCAGGTTTATGCACATATGAAATCTTATAAAACTAACAGGGGTTGGAACTGTAATTACCTGTGCATAGGGCACGGAAATTTTCTGCAAATGAGAAAACAGTAAACAATTAGTTAAAAGAGAGAAACTTTTGGGTCAAGAACAGCATATGATGAAGCAAAATGCCCAATTAAATTCACCATCAACATTACAAAGGGCAACAGTAAGATTTAAAGCTTACCAACTGTTTTTGGCACAACATCACCATACAATCCAATAACTATTCTTCCTGCAGTATAAGCATATGAGATTAGAAGATAACACACACCCACAAAAATTCTCAATACTTTTATTAAAAATGCATATGATAGGCACATTAGTCAAAACCAAGGTTTAAAAGTACGGAATCTAGCCTTTGAGGCGTTTTCCCTTCGCCTCACGAGGCCTTGAGAGGAAACCAGGCGTAAGCCCGAGGTGGAATAAAAATAAATATAAAAATTATATGTCTTATATAAAATAATATACTAACTAATTTCATCATTAAATTCATCAAAACCATCAAAAACACACATTAAAAAGACAGAATGTTTAAATCGACACAAAAAGTCCAAAATATCAAAAACAAACATCAAAGTAGCCCGAGGCGCAACTGAGGCGCGGGTTTTAGCGCCTCAGCCCTCTGAGGTAAAAGAACTACATGAGGCCGCCTCATACTCAATTTTTGGGTGCCTCAACCATTTTTTTAAAACTATGGTCGAAATACAACATAAACCGCGTATAAACATACAAAACCAATACCTAAGCGTTGTTTATCAACATCCACATCCAAGAACACCCTGTGCGTTATTTTATACACCTCCTCCACTGTATCTTCCTCCTATACGAAAATCGAGAGAATATTAATCAAATCTATAACTAAACCGTTACAAGGCAATGTCCGGTACACATAAGTTTTCTACGCTGGAGTAAATATTATTACTCTACAGTTTTGAACAAGAGTAATTACAGCACAACAAACGAACTAGAGCAATAATAATAATAACTCAGTTCAAAACCGTAGAGTAATAATTTTATAATTACTATAACATCAACATAATTACTTAACATAATTACTCTAGCCATTTGTACGCTTAGCACATTAAACCTATATGTATTTGATCCTAACACATAACTATGAAGCTAATGACATAAACCCTAATGTTAGCATCAGTATCAGTAACATTATTCTAAGTCAGATTACATAACCAAATATACTAACTAATTCAAACTAAATTTTTTTAAAAGTAATAATAATAATAATAATAATAATAATATAATAATAATAATAATAATAATAATAATAATAATAATAATAATAATAACAACAATAATAATAACAATAACAACAACAACAACAACAACAATAATAATAATAATAATAATAATAATAATAATAATAATAAAACAGTATTGGAAGTAAAATCAACCCAAAATACCTGTTGAGAGAACGAGGAGAAGATAATAAACACAAACAGTGAACCGATCAAAAACAAGATAATAAATTTTGGCCGTAAAAGATTCAACATCTCTCGACCCATTTCTGGTTCAGATTGTTGGTGATTCTCATGCATTCACTCAATATCTAAAGCTTAAACGAACTGGGTCCAGTTATTTTACTAAAATAAACAAGAACCTCACGAAATTGTTCAACAAGATGATGATTATGATGATGATAGGGATTACAACGTTTGTTTTGTCAGTGAGTGGATTTAATAATAAAAAAAAAAAACCGTGTTTGGGATTATTAATCTTCCGTTTTTGGTGGTGGGTTGATCAGAGATTGATTTGTTTGTCGTTTTGGTGTGTAAATTCGTGTTCTTGAATGAATCTGGATCGTGTATAATATACTGGTTGATTGTTTGCACATAAGGTGTTTGACTAAATGTGTGTGTACGGATACTTGTAAATTGGTGTGTGACTGTGTCTGTGTGGTTAATTTTTTAACACTAGGCCCAATATGTTGAAGCCTGTTAAGATTGTATAGTTTTGGACCTTTGGCCCATGGGCTATGAATTTATTTCATCATCATCATACTTAGTTAATCACACATATAGCAAAGCTAAGGTAGGATATGAGGAGGGTAAGATATAGACAGCCTTACCTCTACCCCTAAAAATAGAGAGGCTGCTTCCAGTGAGACCCCCGGCTCAATGTGATTTGGTATCAAGCCTTGGACATAAGGCACAGAACACTTAGCAATCGGGACAAACCCGATCGGTACATGTACCCATTTGTCTTTTGGCTAACAACGCCACCACATGATGCATCATTAACCGTCCGTCGTTCTTAACGTTATTTTCACGAAATTAGTATAATAACGTTAAAACTAGTGCAACTTTACTTTTGCCCCCGAGGGCCACACATATATATATATATTATATGTGCACACCGTAAGTGGGGCGTGGGCTATGAATTTATTTGATGAGAGAAAAAAACCAAACCCATTAGTGTGAACGGAGGGTGGGGTGGGGGGGCCTTGGGCGGGGAAGATCTCATGGGTGTGGTGGGGGCTTTGGATGAATTTGATTGGCCACTTTTTTTTTAACTTTAGCACACAAAATAAATAATATAATATTATTTTCTTCTCTCTTTCACTGCCTACAATTTTCACTTTTCGAACACGGTCCCACAAGTGCCCTCTCCACTCCGTATAGTATTAACTAATATTAATAGCCCTGCTCTTTGAACAGTGCCTCCGTATTCCTTCCCCTCGCTTATTCTGTTTATATATAGATGGTGTTCCGGGTTTTTAACCATTGTATGTTTTGCCATCTTGGTTTGTGGTTTGTTTGCTTACGTTGGTGTTTCCCTATTCGATTCCCGCCATAAACCCTTTCCCTCTTTGCTTTTTTGGTAGCTGACACGTGCCTTTAGGGCTGTAAACGAACCAAACGAACACGAACAAGGCCTTGTTCGTGTTCGTTTGTTAAGGAATTAACGTGTTTGCGAACTGTTCACGAACACTTATCGAACGAGATTTTTTGTTTGTGTTCGTTTGTTAAGAAAATAACGTGTTCACGAACTGTTCATGAACACTTACCGAACGAGATTTTTGTTCATGTTTGCTTGTATTTATTTGCTAAATTTTGGTGTCGGCCAAAAACGAACACAAACAAACACAAATGAATGTAAACGAACAGAAATAGGCATTACTGAACAAAATCGAGCACAAACTAGCACATTAAATTATGAAAATTTGCATTTTTCAACGCTAACATTGTCCGCCCAGAATATACTAATCAAATTACCCAAATATACGTGACATAATCTTGATCACGTAATGTCTTATGAAAACACAGAGGTATCATATTAAACTTGAAATCCTCATTTAATCAACAAAATATAACAGTTAATCAAAATAGTTAAGTAATATTAACATGTGGTACACTAATATATGTTAAGCAATCCACCACTGGAAAATTTGAAATACTTAAATTAAATAAAAAAAATTAAAAAACCCTAATGAACTATCGAACAAAAACAAACATACACGAACACGTTACCGAACGTTCACGAACATAAACGAACGAACACGACCTCTGTTCATGTTCGTTTGTTTAGGTAAACGAACGAAATTTTTTGTTTGTGTTCGTTCATTTATTAAACGAACGAACACAAACGAACTTCCCGCCGAACAGTTCACAAACTGTTCGCCGAACGTTTGGTTTGTTTACAGCCCTACGTGCCTTATAACTTCCAATGTGGCTTTATTCTCCTCTTTTATACACACCTTTATTCCTTTCTCTTTCTTCCTTCTTCCTCTGCATATTCTTCTACTCTTTTTCTCTTCTCAATTTCCTTACTTCGTCATCTTAAATTGGTAGCTTCTTCTTAACTCTTTTACAGGATACATATGCATATGTTTGGGATTTGTTTTCTCCTTTTCTTTTGATTAAACTCAGAATTTTTTTACCTCTTTTCTAACTTCTTTCTTATCTTTGATTGCTGGCTTTAACCAAACATTTTTACCTCTTTTCTATCTTCTTTCTTATCTTTGAATGCTGGCTTTAACCAAACATATAAATGAAAATAATAGCGGCCGATTGTTTCTAGAACATAATTGATCAAGGTTTCCATGATTTTTTTTGTTTAGTTGTTTTGTAAAATATCCTAATTCAGAGACATATAGTAGGATTACTTATATTTGTTTGTGTGATACAAAATAATGGTAAAAGTCTCGCCTCTATTCAAACGGAATTCAATGTTTTTTTTAATGGTTGTATTAATGTTGTTTGATGAAAACTCTATACGTGTCGCCTGTGTCTTTGATTGGTTGACTTTACTGCGGTAAAATGGGGTTGTTTAGCAGGTTTAGAACATGGAAACTGCACATGGTTGTCGACAACACTGTTTTGTAGTAACTCCTTCTGATATTTTGCGTTTGTTTTCCCTGGAAAGTTGTATGCACGCCAGTTGCTCGATTGAATGCTTACACCTCTGTTTTTTTTACCTGCACGCTTGAATGCTTACACCTTTGTTGCTTTATTTGTGCTCCTGCTTTCTCAACTGCTGCTGTGCTGTTATGTTATGTAGCTTGAATGTTTCGCTTACGTCCTTCTTTCTGATTTGTTGCTATGCCACTATGTTATGTTGGTTAAATCTTTGGCTTATTTCACTTCCTTACTTCCTCAAAAAGGGGTGGGACAGGTTTTAGAACCGGTGATACCAATCACAAATTATCAATCATTAAATTTTTTATAGCATACTTTATTTTATTAGGTACTATATCATTTTATTATGATGTAAAAAAATAGTGGTTTGAGCAGAGAATAAATAGATAGAATAAAAGAATTTTAAGAATAATGCTGAAAGGATGAATATGTTTATGTATATCAAAGTTTAAACTACGAGAGACCAAATTTTCATATCAATAGACTTTAGGCTAGAGATATAAAAGTCAAACTCCCCTAGAATTTTAAGCAAGATATACGATTCTAATTACCAGCTAAAAATGACACATAGCTTTCTTGCCTGAGATGTATACGCCTGTTAAATAATGCCTTTATGTAGAGTTTGTCTCACCTTTTTTTATAGTTGTTGTACTTATGATTTGCTTACATTTTGCGCTTGCTTTTTTTACAGCTACATTTTCTGGCATCATTTCCCTTTGGTTGTGTATGTCGGTATGTACTTTCACACGTAAATACTTATGTTTTTTAGTCTTTAAGTACATCGAAATCTACTAATAGAACCACTTCGTAAATTTCATACTATATTGGCAGATTTAAACTAGACGAGTAACACATTTTTTACATGTTTGGGTAGCGTAGATTTTTATGGTAATTGTTGAATGAAATTCTTTGATAGGACCACAAAAGATGAGTCAGCATTGTTTTACATTTTTTTTAAATGGCTAATGTTACTGCCTATATTTTACATCATTGTCTAGTCTAGATTTAAATAGATTTAAATTCAGGATCTCTTTCTTAAGAGGTATAACCCTACCAATTAGGCTACACCGCATTTGACATTGTTTGTTTTATCTCTAAGACGAAGAGCAAAAAAGATTAGATAGATCAAGAACCAACTGACTAACTGAGCACATGTATTTGGTTTGGCTTTTACTATTATAAACTTTTAAAACCAATTTTTTGATTGAAAAGTACGATTCATATAACAAACTAAATTAACGTTAAAATCGACGAATATATTTTTCATCTTATTTTCAAGTCTTTTCTAATGCATCAAAACCTGACATAAAATTCTTATTTCGTTTGTGATTTCAGATCTGAATATTAAGTTTTTAAGTTAAAGTTAGAAATGGCAATGAGTTGGGTTTGAGACGGGTTTAGGTAATTCCAACCCTAAACCCTATTAGATAATACTGTCTCAAACCCGTCAGGTTTCTATCGAATAGTTATCCATCGGGTATACCTAACAAAAAAGTCACCAGTTATCTATCAGATAACTACTAATTAATTAGATTTAGGATTATTACTATACAAATATATGAGATGACTAGCATTAATATAAATAAACTACTTAAATGTGTATAAAAATTCTCAAATGAATAGATGATAAAAATAGTGTATCCAACAATTGATATATCATCATAGGTTATCCTACACAGTGTAATAAAAATGAAAATAGTGAGAAGGATACAAAAACCACAATAGATCACAAAATATGACATAATGAGCAACAAAATATAACACAATGCTAAAGAAAAAAAACACAATGAATAACATTAATTCTAACACTTACAAGCTAAAATTCCAAAAAAGCGAAAACCTAAAAATTAAGATCGTAGGGTTCGATGAGACGGTTTCAATGCCGCTCGAATGAGTTCAATCAGAGCCCGTTTGATACCCTTCCTCCGACTTCCTATTTTTCTTTCACTGTGTATTTAATCCTAACCATCGTATATATACATATTTAATATATATGTGTGTGGTCCTCAAGGGGAAAAAGTAAAAACATTGATTTAAACATTATTTTACTAATTTCGTGAAAATAATGTTAAAAAACGACGGATGGTTAATCATGCATTATATGATGATGTTGTTAGCGAAAAAGAGAAGGGAGTACATGCACCAATTGGTGATGCAAAACCACTAGCGAGCGGAGGTCTCACAGGAAGCAACATCTCCATTCCCATGGGATAGAGGTAAGCATGTCTACATCTTACCTACTCTCAGACCCTACATTAGCTTTGTTGTTTCTCGGAATAAATGAGTATGATGACGATACATTATATATACTACTATATAATGCATTCTAGATTGGTAAGAAGGTAATTTAACTTCATTGGAGGAGGACATCATTGTAATTTACCTCAAATCTTAATACACATTAATACATTATTTAATACTAGTCGGAATGCCCGCGCGTTGCTGCGGGTACCTATGTGTTTTGCCATATGTTGCGCGGCAAGTTTCACATAATTTATTTTTAATACCAATTTGCTAAATCAACTAATTTTTTAGTTCACAAAGATCAATTGAGTATAAACCAATTGATACATAAAAAAACAAAAAATAAATATAAGAGATGACAGACGAAATTATAGATACACTATAGATACACAAATGGTGGAATAGATGAGAAATTATATATGGCTGACTGGCTGTTAGTTTTGACATAACAATATAACATACTATTTCAACATCAATGAACATGCAGACCATAGACAAGTTTCCTAACAGATATGATGATAAGATGTTGCTCTCTTATAGATTTTAATGAAGGGTCTTTTGATTGGAGCAACATATCTATACTGTTAGCCTTATATAAAGTACCACGTGCAAGTGGTGTCGAGCGTGTTGCGGCACACTAAACCGAATCGTTCTCGCTTTGATAAGATTAATAAAATACATAAACACGAACGTTGCCAAACCTTTTACATATAAAATAACTACATAAAGATATATCACTTCACCGTCTCCATCACGGCGACGCCACCACCTTCATCACATCTTCATGACCCAACACTCGCAACATATACTGTTTAGGCTTGAGTTGTCTGTTTGTTGGCATGCAATACCTTGAAATCAAATGAAAATTTTAATTAGATGTTCATTTTCTTTCCACTAATGCAATACCTTGATCATAAAAAAGTAACTGATATAAACATAAAGTAGTTTATATCCTTTAAATTAACAAAAAGACGACCCACTATTAACAGAAACACATATATTACCGGGTCGGTGGGGCTAGTCATCTATACATTCAAGATAATAACTCAATGTCCTTGCATTCTAACAGTAGATTAGGAATCCTTATAATGACTTCTTACTTGTCATTTTGTGAGGCAATTAACGCGACAAGCTTAATTCTAAGCTGCCTCAAAAAGTCTATACTTTCTAGTTTGGTCCACAGTAGCCAGTTTCCTAGGCTCACTTTACGGTCAACTTGGGTTGATCACAATTATTGATCATATTTTCTAATTCAAGAAAACAATGATCACCTTATAACTGATATAACTAAAAAACATATATGGGATATGTTATGAGCTGCCTAACTTTAAGAGCACCAACAAGATCCTGGTTGTTTTCTTACTTTTTATGGATGTGATACATTAGAATTTAAGATGCTAAAGCTCTCTAAACTATAATGGCATGTACAGGTAACAATGCTTGACATAAATGGCAGCATAGTCAAGATAAAGAAAGTAATATATAATGAGATAAAATTAGCAAGGGAAATGAAAAAATCACCTAGAGGCAAAAATTCAAGTCAGGATATAAACAACAAAAGATGACAAAAATAATACCTTTATGAGAGAAATTAGCCGTTGGCGAAGCTCGGAATTGATTAGATCTTCAACATATTTTAAAATGTCAGCTTGAAGATCAGCCTTAAGTCCTTGATCAAGCACAATTGCCTACAATACAATTATGCAAACAATAACATTAATAATAATAATAATAATAATAATAATAATAATAATAATAATAATAATAATAATAATAATAATACGTCAACAAAACGAAAAGAAACTAACTTGGGGATGATGGAAGATGGAAAGATCCCGTAACAGCGTATAAAGTGCTGTTATTAAAGTCTCCTCTCTCTGTATACCAAAGCCCAGATGTAAGGCGTAATATATCCAATGGCCCCCGCCCTTGCAATCCCCACTAATGGATTTGATGCAGTTTATACCAGTCAGATATGAGAATACAATTCAAACAACAATGGGTGAAGAGATTGTAAGAGAAAATATACCTCTTGATTCGCAGAAGCAAGCAATCTCACGCAGTCTATTTCATTGAGATGAAGATCATCACTCAGCTTGAGAGCCTAAACTACAAGTAGTGAGATGATAGAATAAGATAGACTACTAATATGTACACACTTAACTTATATGGCTAAACTGATCAATTGCTGGCAAAGTAACTGACTTCTCAAAAATATCCAGACCATCCTAACTTTGTCAATTTAACCACAAGTCGATTTTCTTTACTACAAGAAAACTAAAAGAGAGCAACAGTCGAAGCATATAACTTACAATTTCAACATCCTGATCATCAAGTGGGATTAGCCCTGAATCAGGAAGCTTGACTTCTTTAGACTCCACTTGTGCTCTGTCAGAGGCCTTCGGAGGCTACATATAAAATTTAACAAATATAAATAACTGATAAGAAACAACAAATTTATAAATCATAACCCTAACATGCTACAAAGCAATCTGAATACTTAAAAGCAGCACTAACTAAATCAGTCTACATATTAATCACAACGAACATATGCCACATAAATGTACATTACAAGCACTTAAAGCAAAATATATGTAATTTGGAACACGTATATTATTTTAACATGTTCTTATGTTTATAAAGTTCATTTGACGGTGCTATGTTTGTATTTAATTAAATGTAAGTTATTACATACCTACTATCCCCTCTATTTTGGCTTGTAGTCCGAGTCTACTTTGTGTTGGCACCTTAAAGTACTTATAAGTATGTTATCCGTTTCAGAGATAGGAGAGATTATTGTAGGTTGACCAAGATGCACTGTTGGGTGAGTCAAGGTATTGGTGAATGGATCTGAATCTCTACATGCATAACCTTGTATTTGATAGCATGAGTGGAAGCACAGTTTTGCGTCCACTGTTGGTCGGTGCTTTCCCTTGACCATTTCCTGGATGCCACTTCCCTGTTGAGAATGTTGAAAGTTAGACTGACATAGGCATTTTAGGTGTGAGATATATGTGCATAGAATACTTGTTAACATAGTGTGTTGGGTGTTATAGACCCTTCTTTAATCTTTATTGGAAACCAAAATTCAATATGGTACATGATAGCGGTGGAACAATAATAAAATGGAATGTATTTAATTAACCTTTGTTTTACATAGCTTCTTTCAGTCATATTTTGACTCTATTTGCTGTGTGAGAATTGATTTTCAGAATTAGTATGCAGTGGATACACACACACATATAGTGGCGTACATTTAGAAAAATAAAACTGGTAAACACTAAACAGGTTATGGAATGATTATAAGGCAGTAACATGCTTTTAATGGTTTGTCTTTCTACGCACCGTTTTTAGCAATTAGTATATATTTATAAAGGCAGGTGGTGAGGCATCGTTTGCCAGAGGTTGTTTAAAATCATATAGCTTTGCTCACCAAGATAAAAAGGGTCTTATAATGCATTCTAGATTGGTAAGAAGGTAATTTAACTTCATTGGAGAAGGACATCATTGTAATTTACCTCAAATCTTAATACACATTAATACATTATTTAATATAAGCTTCTAATTAATGAATACTTTATTTAATAAACTTCTAATTCTTTTTAAATGAACTAAATGTATTTTCTCAACAATAATTTTTATACTTATATAAATAAAAAAAGCTAGGTAGAAATACATATATAATTTGAACAAAACAAATTAAAGGAATTTATAAAAAACAAAATAAATAATAGTATTATGTTATTATATATAACTAAGGAGCAAATAAATAGACTTAAAGTTATCTATTTCAAAATATCATATTGTTGACACGACACATAAAATTGGAAATATTATACTTTTTAAATTAAAATAACATGATTAATTATATGTAATAACAGTAAGTTATTTAACAGTTTATCAAATGCATTATATATTTTTAAATTAAAATAACAATATTTAATATGATATGTAATAACATTAAGTTATTTAATTGTTTATCAAATGTTTAGAAAATATAACTTGTCGACTAAATCCTACTATAGATTATACTTCTTTTGTACCGATGGTCCTAAAAAGCATTGTATTATTTATTAGGAACATTATTTAAAAAATTACCCTTTGCACAGAATATAATTTGAAGGTACGTGTGGAGATGGGCTTGTTGCAATTATTATTGGATATTTATATTGGTTCAAGTATTCTATTTGTGCTTCCGAATAAATGAAATTGTTGAGACTAAATGGACATTGAAGTGATGTTTTAAGAAACTTATATTTCAACTTCTTGACAACAAAATAGGAAAAAAAAAACCCCCAAAAAGTGTCCATTATATTGAATTGCCAAGTGATAACCCTTTTTCTCAAACAAATTTGGGTTGAAAACAAGTTTAAGTCCTTTTATGTTCTTTGGCCAAATCGAGAGGGGCTAGAAATCAAGATGGGCAAAAAATAAACCAAAGCATTTTTTTTATTTTTACACCATTTTAATTTTAGTTTTTTTTATTAGTGTGAATATTACTATTTCATCAACATTTCCAATTGACTTTCATTCAAAATTCGTTTGTCCCGCCGCATAGCGCGGTGTCACTTCTAGTTTAAAAAAATACATAAACAAAAGTATATCGGGTAAACGGGTGCAATTTATCAGGTAATCGGGTTAGGTAAACAGGTCGGGCAAACGGATATATCACAAAATCCCAAACTAAAGAAAAAAAACTAATCTCAAACCCGATAACCCAAACCCATCTCAAATATGTCGGGATTAGAGTTTATCCATCGAGTTCAGATTTGATTGTATCCCTAGTTAAAGTTATAGTAATTGTTATTCTCAGATTTTGTAATAAAAATATATTATAGCAAACACCCTAACAAATTGAGGTTATGTAGACACTCATGCTGCAATTTGGACGTATTATTTATGGACGAAACGAAACCTACCAAGTAGGCTAGTTTGGTAAGAACAATAAACTAATAACAAGATAACAAGATAGGAAATATCACAATACAGATAGTACAGCTAATAACCTAACAATTAGTACAAGTGGTAACTATTTTAGTTGGATGGGGTGGTCATCACACCATCATACTATCACACCCAATAATATTGTGTCACCTCATTTCCATCACACTCATCACATTCATCACTAAAATGGCGGGGTGGTCATCACACCGTGATGAGAGAGAGAGAGAGAGAGAGAGAGAGAGATATGGGAGAGAAGGACTCCGTGATGGTGGTCGCACGGTTATGGTAAAGTTGTGGCATTACAAAATAGGTGGGAGCGGTGGTCGTGATGGTCATGGGCATCACGGAGTGGCCATCACAGACCACCCCGCCTGCCCTTAGTGTGACTGGGATACAACACAACCCACACAAGGCCTTGTTTTTTTAATTTAGTTTCATACTTATTTGAAGTATATCGTATAATTTTTTATTTATTTATTTTTTTTTATTTTGTGGTGGGTTGATCATAGCATGTATACTGATTGGTTTGTTGGTCGTTTCGTGTGCAAATTTGTGTTTGACTAAATGTATACTGATTGGATAGTTGAAAATTGGTGTGTCGTCAGTGTGGTTAAACAGCAAAAGGCTCACACTGGATTGTAGGCCTAATACTTCGAAGCCCGTTAAGATTGTATACTTTTGGGCCGGTGGCAGGCTCACCTTGGATAGAAGTTGAGCGTGGTGTACACAAAAAACAGTATGGGCCTGGCAACCGACAAACTGAAACGGTTCCGACCCAGTAAAAGCTGGTTTTTACTAAACCAATTTGGGTCCAATTGGACCAAGCGGTTTGGTACAGGTTTGGGATTTTTTGTGTTGAGAATTGGCCCCAACCAAAACCGGTTTGAGTTCACCTAAAATAGCTGATAAAAAATCGGTTTAAATGCTAATACGACACCAACCCATCCCTAAAAACAGTTATTAATCCGAACCTGTTTGGACCAAATTGGTTTGAGACCAAACCCAAAAAAGGGGCTGGTTTGGGCCCGAACCAGGTTTTGTACACCTCTAGTTAGAAGAGTGAACCCATGGTTCTATTAGATGGTAGAGAAAGACCCATACCCATTAAATGAAAGAACCGAATTTACCATCTGAGTGAAGATTTCATGTTACTTTAACTCATATTGGTATTAATAAATTTCTTGATCATTTTCTTAATTTCGCTATACCGAGAATATTACGTTTTCAGTTGAAAATATAAAAGTAATTCAAATGTGTGTGTATATATAGGGTAGGGATAATACGAGAACCAACTTTAGAAAGAGAACCAAAGAACCAATGTGAACAAGGAGCATTATTGTAAATATTCACTTATAAAAAATTGTATCCAGTGAGCAACCTCAAACCTCCTAATTTAGCCTCCATTTTCACGTAAGTTTTCAATCCATTTCTCTAAATTATTTTGATCATACACATATCTTCGTCCACTAAATTTCTTAACAATTCTTCATGAATTGACCATACACATATCTTCGTACACTAAATTTCTTAACGATTCTTTATGAATTTGTTGTTTAATCCTCATGTTTCTCTTTGTTCATGTACCGATTTCATTAAGAATCTACTAGTAAGCTTCATTGTTTTGATTTCTATGTGTTTTTTTTTTGCTGTTTCTTGATAAGTTATTGCAAACCCTATTAGTTTTTTACACTTCTACATGTAAAACTCTAGCCCATTCGATATGATATATTCATGCCCTAGAAAAAATAACAACCCCTTGTTTGATTATTGTTTTCTAAGTTAATGCAATGATGAGCATAAACTGGGTTGTTCGAGTTTTACCATTTTTTTATATGAGCACCAAGTGTTCGATGAAATGCCACCAACCACCACTATTTCGAGCATGTGTTGATAAATCAAATGGTGCGGACAAGAGAAGGGCTTTTCTACTGTGTGTCCAATGGCAGGGTGTGAAAGTTTTCCCAAGCTCCGTCTCATGGTTGATTAGTTGCAACATTTGGAACAATATCAAGATACAGAATTAACACAAACGAAACTGAAAAAAAAAATTGATACATAGAAACATGGCTCAAAACCAAAATATCATGCATGAAGCAGGAGTATACTAGTAAGTATTGTTATGTGATTACTGATTAGTTTGTTTTTTGTTAAGTTGTTACTGAATTATGGATATATTTAAGTATATGAGAGATTGTTATGTTAGGTATGATGGATTAGTATGGATTGTATTGGTTTATACTATAGTTAGTGAGGTTTGAAATATAACAGTAGATGTATATTTAGTTGGTTGTATTGCATATAGGAACTGTTGGTAGCATAGTTGTTAAAAGGCGCAAATAGTGATAGATGTAAGTGCTGGATCTTGTGTTAGGTTTTTAATTCATGATGTAGATGCTTTATAATTCATGATGTAGTAAGTTGAATGATGGTTTTTTTGCGTGGATGATATGTTTTCAGTGTTTTTTGGGCATGCAATGGAGGTGTTCGACGATATGTATTGTTTATTATGTTTATTATTATTTGCAATAGTTTATGAAATAACTAAGAAGTTAGATCAATTCAGATGTGTTTTTGTTAGTTTTAGGATTATAATTTTGCTAAGCAGTTAATGCGGAAAAATATCGGTATCGGTCGAGGACCGATATTTGATATATCGGTTTTCGCGGTGAGATATCGGTGATATATCGGTAGAAAAGTTAAGGGGCTATTTATAGTTTATATTATATGTATAATGTTAATTTATATGTTTATGTATAAATTTATAAGGACCAGATGTAAACTAGTAAAGATAGGGGTTAAATGTTAAATACATAAACTAATTTTACACTTTTTTATAAAAATATTAAAAGTTTTGACATTAAATGTAAACTATTGAAGGTAGAGGGGGTTATATTATATGTTTTACATCCTAAACTTATTATTAAACCCTAACCCTATTATATCAGCCGCCAAACTTATCTTCTCCTACAATTAGAGCAAGTGACTGGAAGTCTGGAACCAGAGAATCTCAGCCAGGAGAAGAAAACGCTGCAATCTTTATCTCCAATCACTTACTATCATCTCTTCTTGCTGGAAAAAAGCTTTCCAAACGTACTCTCAAAGTTGTTAGCGAAGGTTAGTTATTTCTGCCATTAATAAGAGCAGTTTTTGCAGTTTACAAGTGGGTTTCTGCCCGTTTCCTGCATCTCGGTTTATTGAACGATATTTCGGAAGCATGTATCGGCCGATATATCAGCCATCTCGGCCGATATTATCGGGACCGAGATAACAACCGATATTTGATACCGAGATGAGTCCCTATGGCCGATAACCGATATATCGGCCGAGATATCAGTTGTCTCGGCCGAGATTAACTGCTTAGTAATTTTGTTACAGAATTGTGATTAATGATTGTTTTTATGTGTGTGTTTGTGAATCTAATTAGTTGAATCGCTTATTATTGTTAGTTTTATGATTATTATTTTGTTACAAGAATGTGGTTAATAATTGTTTTTATGTACATGTGAATTAAAAATGTTAATGCACATGTGCATAACGTAGTTGCTACTGATAAAAGTAGTGTTAATGCACATGTGCATTATACTGATATCATTAATGTCTTTTTCTCTAACGCACATGTTCATATATTATGTGGTAAACGAAAAGAGTAATGTTAATGCACATGTGCAATAAGATTGAAAATTTGGTTTTTTTATGTGTTGTTTATTATTTGTAGACAAAGATGGATAAACACAAAAGAATGTAACTTTTGTGTTATAATCGAGAGAGAAAGGGTCAAGAAAAGCTGCCGGATGCGATTGAGGATGATGACATAATCGTTTATCAGGAAGTTAAAAAAGGTACTATTATTTATTTAAGTAATTTAGGTATAGATGCACATGTGCATGTATGTATATGCACATGTGCATATTTGTATATTTTTCATGTTAACTAATAAATGTTAATTGTTAGTTGTTTAAACAAACAAACAATGTCATAAATTTTGAGAAGTATACGATGTTTAGGTTGATAGATGAAAACAAGGAAATGTTAGACGAGGGATCAATGAAGTGTGAAGTGTGTTGAAAGATTAGTAAAAGGGAAGAATATGAGAAGGGACAAATAAGCATAGAAGAGGACTGTTGTGTGGACATGAGATTGTGAGATAATTAGAAGTTTGTAGGTAGGTGGTTAGTGGTAACATAGTTGGTTTGTAATATGGATATTTTTTTGTTATCATTTGTTTTATTTAGTTAATGCGTTTGATAGAAACTACATTTAGTTGTATGATAAAAACAAAT
>JAUTDX010000318.1:0-122060 GCA_030844895.1 Ambrosia x helenae
GTGAGTGTGATTGGTGGCTATGGTAAAATGGTAGGGTCCTTGGTTTCAGACTACTTTGGGCTTGGCGTTTCTAGTGTTTAGATTACTTTATGCTAGTTTGAGGTTAAAAATGATGTGACACTGTGTGATTGGTAGCCATGGGGCTACACGGGCTTGTACCGTTTCTTAGCCTTAGGGATAGTGGGTTCATGATGGAAGAAGTGGTGTTAAAGGTGGAATCTAAAAGTTGAATACGAGATGAACAATGCGTTGATAATCACATGTTTTCGTCTTTTTTTCCTTTGATGCTTTCGGCGCATTTACTTCGGACGCTATTAGGTTCTTAGATAGAGAGCAGATGGTCATACACAACAATTTCTCGACCTCTAGAAACCAAAGATTTTGTTTTCAGTAGGATACATTTTGATATTTAAAACGGGCGTTGCAACGCAGCTTGTTGCTCTTTGTCTATCATCCTGTTGTAAATTCACCTATTTGTTCTAGTTCAATGAAATGAAATGCATAATAAATTTTACTCGTTTTAAAAAATAAAAACCTTTTAAAGAAACGTGTAACGAAATTGATTGTGAACCATGTCATGTTTTTGTTGCTGCCTTAAGGGGACGGGTTACTACCAGTAATAATTTTTCATTTTACTGATTTTATCAATCCTGCACTGTCACATCTATTCACTGAAACATAGTTTTGGAAGAAGTACTATCCTAAACTACCCAATCCATAAAAAAACAAAAAACCTCATAAACAAAACATTACTCACAGTCTGTTAATTATAACCCATGAAACCTACGAGCAAACCACTACCCATATCACCTGGGGCAGTGTTACTATGCTGGTAGAGGGTACCAGCACCGTTTGGTAGTAGTGCTTCGTCCCCCCTTACATTACCGAACGTGGTTTACTTTATTACCCTTGTTGTTGACGTGTAATTACGTTATGGTCAGGTCCGTACATTAGCATATGTAACTCGATTTTGCATTTTTAAGGGTAGATATGGTATTCTCAAATATTGACGAATTATGCTACCGTGTATAGTACAATCATGGAGCTAAGATTTTGTTGAGTTTTCTAACATATAATGCTTTTCTAAGGGTAGATATGGTAACTAAAATTATTGAAATTATTTGTTACGGTGTATAGTACAATCATGGAGGTGGGATTTTTTTTTTTTTATGTTTGTATCATATAATTTGTACCCGTAAGAAAGGATGTAACGAAATTGATTGTGAACCATGTCATGTTTTTGTTGTGTCCTTGCATCTTGTCCATCTTCTTCTTCTTTTTTAAATGATTACACGGGATATCGAGGAAAATGAATTTATGGAATATGGATTGGAGGAAGCTGTAAAGCGGAAAAGGAGCGTATGATACGGAAAAGGAATGTAAAACAAGTTGTATGTATGATGCGAGTTACATATGCTATACATGAAAAATAATGAAAAGGGTAATTTAGAAATGATTTTTTTTTAACGGCCAACTAAATATCACCAAGCCATCAATTCGGGAAAAAAACATGTCGCCTGAAGGCCAACTAAATATCACCAATTTAGAAATGAATTTAAAGTAACAAATTTTGTGGTTATTGAATAGGTGTTTTGAGATTTATTTGGTAAAAGTAAATTCATGATGTTCTATTATGAATGATTAAATGTCAAATGCATTATTATTACCATCTTCAATAAAAAAAAAGGTTACATGGTACTATAATTTGTAGTAATACAACTAAATGACATTTCATGTGTGTATAATGGATATACATACCAAATACACAAAATAGCTATGAATACACAAGTGTTTAAAAAGATTTTTTAATTTATAATATGTCTCTTTATAAAATTTATTAGATATTCTCAACAAAAAACACAATTTAAATACCTTTTAATAAGATATTATGTAATTTTAACCATGAAAGACACAAGTAAATTCCTATACTTCCATAGTCATAGAAGTCGTGAAAAATTTAAAGTTCAGGATTTAGTTTTTTTTTTTTTTTTTTTTCATGATGAAAAGTCGCGTATTTGTACTTTCATGATTTGAGTCGTGATCACCATTTGTGAGTTTTTTTTTATTCGCAATCACTTGCACATAAAATAATGCGATAGATACAAACAACACTCTATTTGTGGATATAATACAAAAATGTTTTGTTGGTTGTGACGCTAGCAACCCACCCATACTGATAAGTTTGTTCGATAGCATGATGGGTAGGATTTGAAACTAACTTCGCTACTTTTTTTTTTTAATTTTTTTTTCTCATTCATACGTATCATAAAGGGTAAATTACATAAATAGGGTTAATTAACCACTCATGTAAATTTTTCAATAAACCTCATTTGATTTTAGAAACCATTACCTTGTCGCTAAATTCATTTCTTATATTGTTTTTTTTAACAGTGTTTTAAAAACTAGTTCAATCCGACAGGTAGTATCGGAAACCGATTAAACCGCCAGGATGACCGGTTGAATCGCTTTCGAGTCTGAGCCGGTTTAACCGCCAGATACGACCGTTAAATTCATTTGTGAAGCTTTTGTTTACCTTTACAGATATGATGATGTAACACTTTAATTAATTAGTTAATAACTTATATTTATATGCATTTATAAATATATGGCTATAGCATTAATGTGATAAAATCATCATAAGCCATAAGGCTTATGGATGTGGGGACGTCCTCGGCCCATCTCAGATAGTCCTACACTGCCCCTGCTTCTCATGGATCGTCTAAATCGTCCCACACTCAACGTTTATTTTATTTTTATTAATATTAGGCTTGTATATAAATCTTTGCGTGTTGTACATTTAGTTTGAAAAGGGGGGAGGACAAGGCAAGAGGACCACCCCTAGACACTTGGCTAGTCCATTTGAAGTGGACTACCCTCATGAATGATGTGATAGCTGACATGGGGTAGTCCTCCTTTAAAAGCCCATCCCAATGCCCACCAATCTAAGGGGGGAAAGGTGCTCCTATATTTATTTTTCACTTAACTGATTTACATTAATTCTACACTGACACATCATTTCACTGAAACAGTTTTTTAAAGGCAGCACTCCATTGGTTCTTTACCCAATAATTAATTATTTTCACACATATAGTAATAATAATATTAATAATACATTTCTCACTCTCTTTCTCTCTCCTCTATAACTCACCTACACCACTCATTTTTTTAATAATACCTTTCACACCCTCTCTCTCCTCTATAATTCACCTACACCACTCATTTTTTTAATAATACATTTTCCACTCTCTCTCCTCTAGAACCAGCACGGTAAGAAAAACCCGTATTTGATTCACGGGAACCCTACCAGCACCGTGACAACGATGTTACCGTGCTAGTAATGAGATACCCGTGACCTTTTCGGGTGACTCTCCGTCCCCCTAATACACGTGACTTTATGTGCTTAAATTTGCCTTTCGTTTTTGACAAAATCTTTCAACTCCATCACTCATTTATTGTGTATGTTTTCTAGATGGAAAACTACCTTTATTAAATATCATATGATATTGATACAAATATATTTGAAAGATATATTAAATTATAAATATTGGAAGAAACTTAGAAAGAGGGCACAGTGGTTAAGGCAGAAGGCGGTTGGCAGATGGGCTGGGGAGGGGCTCACTTTGTCAAGTTGGAGGCACTTTAGTGTCCTTCGATTTATTTTTGTACTCCAAAACAAAGCTTTCATTACAATCCAAACCACAGGTCATCAAGGAGCAAAGGAGGGCTAAAAATATCGTTGTTGAGAGAAGCGTAATGTACGTGAATTGAGTGTGGAAGGGCAAATTCGTGCCCTTTCAAGCCCCAACACCGCCCCGTGGGCTTGAATCTTCTTTTTTTTGCCTGTGGCGTGAAAGATTTAGCGCCCAAATCTGGGTGAAACGTGGCAGCTTTTGAAGGACTTGAAATAGGTTTACCACTACATGTGGTCTAAGTGATGGTGTTCTCCACAATCGAAAGTTGAGTATTTGAATCCTCTAAGTTGATATAGTTATGTTAGAAAAGTTTAGAAATTGTTGTTAAAATAAAAAATAAAAAAAAAGATAACAGCAATATAGGGGAGCAAAAGTTAAAAATTAACATCATTCAATGAAACTCCTCAACTCTCCCATGACAAGTTATTTTTTTAGCTTTGTTTTGTATATATCCACCAGTAAGTAGATATTTATGTATCATTGACCAAATTGTAACAAGACGAAGATTAACCTCTAGACACCTTATGGTTGCGATTAATTCACATCCTAAAATAGGCTATTAAAAACATCGCATTGATCACCTTTTTTTGTCACCTTTTGAAAATCCAAATTACTAACAAAAACCACAGTTGAGCAATGGAACTAAAGCCAAAAGGAACTGGAATTTGAGCTAAAACCAATTGTAGTGGAAAGAACATGTGAGTTGGGTCACATGCTCTTTTTTACTGTGTGGCTGTCACGTCATGTGACTTACCCATATGGTAAAAATAGAATAGTGTTGTCACATGACTGTCATCTTTACCTCATCATTAATTATTTTATGACTTACTATCTCACACACATACACATATTTGTAATTAAAAAAACATCAAAGGTTGCTCACGAGCGTTAGTTGGGTCACGGTATAGGGGCTCACAAGGGTTCCTTTAATTCATCTCAAGCCACTGGCTAGTAAAACATGTATCATCTGCAAATAAAAAAAAAAAAAACAAAGGCCCCACTATTAGATAAGGCAACCCATGGAACATTCCCAACCAATAAGCCCTTAACATTAAGACATAAATTATCGCCATTGGAAGAATGAATAGAAACGACAAAGGATATTCCTTTGCCTAAGGCCCCTCCTAAGTTAAAACTCAAAAGTCGAGGAACCGTTAGTAATCATCTAGACCTCCTTGAAAACAAAAAACCCATTATCTAATTGCTACATTTGGAATGGAACCTAATATGATACATTATCGATATAAGGAATGTCCAATTCAACGTTTTGAACGCCTTTTGAAGTCCACTTTGAAAATTAACAGCTTATTCCCATGCTTTTCTAGCCCAATTAAACACCTCATTTAGGATGATCGGACTATCGAGGATATTTCTACCTTCAATAAATGCACTTTAAATTGGGGTCCGGGGACACCAATCCATCCACCACTACCTTCATCCAATTAGCCAGTACTTTAGTTATAACCTTATGAACCACACTGATTAGTGAAATAGAACAAAAGTCAACAATAGTCAAAGGGTCCATCATTTCAGGAATAAAAACCATAAAGGACAAGCTACAATTATGATGTACCTAACCATGGACGAAGAATTTATATATCAAGTCTTTGAACGAGTATTGAAACTCCCCAAAATATTTTAACAGACAAAAACATGAAACTGTTAAGAGCCTCGTTAATAAGTTCCGCGTCTTTTTCCGCATCGCCAAGCATTAGCAAGAGGTTAAAGACTCGATTAAATATGGCAAGGTTATCTCTCTTTTTTCCTACTTGGTGTTATATGGTATATCGTTTGATTAGTTTCACCAAAATGTTGACGGAAACCGTTAAAATTGCTTTTCAAAACAGATACTGTCGACCATTAAACCATCGGACATGTTCAACCAAGCCGTTGTCAGCGCTATGTGAACTACGGTCCAAGCTCTTCTTTCCATTAAGGTTATAAATTAAGTTTTGGTGAGAGATTTGATAATGACATGTTTAAAATAGCGTGTTGTCACACATGTACATATTTGTTGAAAATTTATTAAAAAAACTTAAGGGTCACTTGACCGTTGGCACAACACCCTAAAAATGGAACCCTCCATATTGCCTGTTATCCTGCTCATCGTCTCAGCCCTCACACCTCCTTTAACACCCGAGCCGGTGTTTAACACCCTCATCATGACTATGTCAGATGGGTGTTAGCCCATTATCGATGGTCTAAGTTTTGAAGAAAGGCAAAGTCACCGAACACTGAACATGTGGTATCCACTATTTCAAATTTAAGATCGAAACCCATTAGACCACAACGAAGCGGTAATAATATCATAGATGACTTATGATTATTTTTTAGAACAATTTAAATTACACTATATCCGTTTTTGACATTATATATGAGTTATGACTATCCGATTAAAATAGTTTAAAAGTAATGAATATAAATATAGGGTGAGGTCCTTGTACAAAAGTCATATCTCGTGATAAGTGTGAGAAAGAATAAGAATTGATATTCAGGTATCATTTTTTTGAACTTAGTCATGATATGTTGCATTGTTTTGCCTAAAAAACACAAAACATAACAATTAAAAACCCAAAGCAATGTATCATTGGCTTAAAACTTAAAACATTATGCCAAGAAAGTTAAGCAGTGTGTTTGAGCTATGTTTTAAATTTCATAGCTATAATACATCGCGTTGTGTTTAAAATTGTGTGTTTAATGTTTTTCAAGCCAAAACAATCAAATACATTATTCCTAAATCCAAAATATGATGTCTTCCTGTCATTTTTAATTTTTATCCATTTCTCACCAAATATAATCTTTGCACACAAACCTAACCTATAATATATAATAATCAATGAAATCCAAATCAATATCCATTATTAGAAAGTGTGAACCATCATCACAAAAATATAACAAGAGGACGAACTATGATTGACATCACAACAAACCACTTTTTTTTCCTAAAACTTTTTTTTTATGACACAAGTAAAACGACAAAAGGGGTTAGAATCAATCATATCAACGGCTAATACAATTTTTTTTTTATTTTTGCGAAAATCTCGCGGGTCATAGGATCAGAACTCGGATGCTATCAAAGTATCAAGTATCAACCAGACAACCAGCCTGCTCTTTTATGGTCCAGGCCCAACGCCCAACTTCCTTACGTTTTTTTTTTCTAGAATGTTTTATAAACATTTTGACATCCTTTTAATTTTTATTTTCCACTTTTCTAATCATAAAGTTTTAATAACTTCATAAATGTATTTTTTAAATTAATTTAAATTATATTTTTAGTGATACCTATAAAAAAAATTTGTAAAATTTTATTTTAAAATATGTACATCTATACTTTAAAAAAAGTTTAAATGAAATAATAAGTTGTATTTGTGTTTAAATCAATATACTTACTAGTTACTACGTCTATCTTGTTTAGTTCAAGTTATTGAATTTTTTCTATATGTTGAATACTAGATTATACCCCGGGAGCGTCTTTGGGGTTGAGAAATCTAATATAACATATCAATTTTACATATGAAATAGACTGATGCGCTTTACAGTTACATGCAGGAAAGTTTCAGGTATCACCTACTTTAAAACAATTAACAATGTATCTCCAATGTTAACGCTTACCTTAAACAATGTATAACTCTAATGTTAACATTTAACCTAAAACAATGTATAACTCTAATATTAATACCTAACCTAAAACAATGTACAACTCCAATGCTAACACATGTTGAAAATAAAATTCATATTTACTGGTTTGGACATAATTAGTGACTTGCCTATACGTGATTAATGAAGTATCTGAACACTTTGTGTTTTTTTTTCCTGTATGAACAAAACCATACAAAAAAAAGTTGTTTTTCTTCTCTGTTTTTTATATAGCACTGTGGTACTCGTTGAAAAGATAATAAAATGCTAGTTAATTTTGTGTAATTTTTTCTTAAAAAAATATCATATATAAAAGATATTACCGTTTAAAAATTATGAGAGGAAACATAAAAGAGAAAATTCAATTTTGTTTTAAATTTTTTTCTTAAAATCACTTAATGCCACATGAAATATTTTTAGCTTTAATTTTATATCATTATTGACATGTCATTGTCACATGACACACTCAAAGGAAAGGATGTCATCTTTGAATGGCATGTACGATATATTATTTTTAATTATTATAATAGATAGATGGAGACAAAGGGTGAGGATTTGTAGAACCGCGAGGATACTCACCATCCTCAACCACTCCACCCGAAGCCAAGGTACCATAAGTTTGCTTTAGATATACATGTTCATATATTTAATGTGTTATGAGTTCACATGTGGCTTTCTAAACCTTTAAATAAGTAAAACTAGTTAATTTTAGGGGTTGTTTGGTTGATTAAGTGTTGAATTATTAAAAAGTCTGAATGGTTAATAGGTTTGAATGGTTAAGTGCTGAATCATTAAGTTGGATCTCTTAATGGTTAGTTTTCTTGTCCCACATTGATACGAAAGCATCATTAAGGTTTAGCCTAGCCTAGTGCTTAATAGTTCAGTGCTTAATGGTTCAGCAACATCCTAAATCTTAATTGTTCAGCCTTAACCATTCAATTCAGAAGATGAAACAAACGCGCTGAATGCTGAATCATTTAATGCTGAATCGTTTAGAACCTCATTAAGAGGCTTACCAAACAACCCCTTAGTGTAGATCATTGATGACGTGGGTACCCAAACCCCCACGCTTAAACATATTCAAGAAGTTATCAAGCTTATGCCAAGAAGCTGGCGTAGAGAAGCCATATGCATCAGCTCCTCAACTCCCTAGCACAGAACCTTATTTCCACGAGGTCAATAATAAAGGTGGGTCCAACCTTTATGGGTTAGTCTGGTCCATTACTAAAAGGCCCATAAGGATTTTGGGTTTCACCCTCTATAAGTAGAGGGGTCAAGCCCTCACTCAAACTCATTCCATTTATCTTGGTCTCAACACTCAAACTCATTCCATTTATCTTGATCTCAACCCAAGACATATTACTTCTCTCTAATCTCTCTCTCTCTCTCTCTCTCTCTGAAAATATTCTCTCACCAACAAATCTGCTAAGCTCCTCTAGGGAAGCCTACGAGCTGCTAAAGTATCACACCAGCAACTCATAATCTCTCTATAATTACACACAACTAAGTTGTTAAGCTTCCCTGCCAAACTTACGAGCTTCCCTAACGGAGCTCATGAGTTATCATACAAACAGTCTATAGACCCATGGTTCTAACAACCAACTTCCAACCATCGAGCCAAGCAGCCCGAAACCACCTCGGCTGCTAGCTAACCGTCGAGTTTTAACCACCACCTCTTTTCATACTTTATATCTCTCATTTACTCATTTATATTTACTTTTATGTACAATTATTGGGATAAATCACTAATGTTGAGCGTCGGTCCATAGACCCCGTCTCTGGACCCATTCTAACGAGTTATTTATGGTGCAGGTACGAGCTTAGAAGGTGATAAGACCAACCCGAAGAGACGCCATATCATATCCATGTCTTATCCTTGTTGTATCAACAACCATTAATATCACTATGTTGTCACAACTGGCGATTTATGTACACGTGCATTTAGTACATTTGGTTTAAATAAACCAAACATGTATTCGATCGGTAATGTAACGAACCAAACCGATATCGATCGAGGTATTGTTATTTTTTATGGTTTTTGATAAATGTAAAAACATTTGACGGTATTCTATTGGGCAACCAATACTGACCGAAACAATTTCGATACCGGTATCGGTATTAATAAAACCACATATTTTCAAGTGTCATTGTTAGGGAAACTTACAAGTTAATAAACAAATACCAAAGGGTCGTTGGACTAGTGATATCAAGGTGTTGGATTCAGGTTTTACGTTCTTAGGGGGGGACGGGCACTCACAGGGTAGTTTTACCCGGGTATCGTTGCCAATCGGTAACACCGCCGCCACCTCCTCAGCAACGGTCAAAAACTTCACTGCTCGGTGAGTAGCAACCGATTGACAAGGTGGGGTTAGGTTTGATTTTGACATGACAAGGTGAGATTAGGTGGGACGCGACAACTTTGCCGAGAATGTCTCGACCCCCTTCAATTTTTTTAAGGCAAAGCTTATGCATACCAAACTAAACAAAAACGTACAAGACAACCCAACAATATGCTGGGAAATAAAGGAAAACAAAATACAAATTGAAATCTCCTAATCTTTTCTAAACTCTCCCAACTTCTAATGTATCGGATCGCTTCTACCATTTCCACTTTTTGATGTCATTGCTCCTTGAAGCCCCCTCCCCCTGCAATCAATCCAAACAAACTTGATTCGAAATCTTTGTATATAAATTCTGTTCATTTTCTATCCCTGAGCCAACCTCTCCATGGTTCTTGCCCTGCACTGTATAGGTGTATATCACCTTCCAGCCTCGCCTGCTAGTTGGGAATAATAATTTTAATTTTTTCTTTTTCAGTCTCTATTTCCAATTCATTCTGCAGCAGACCACGAGTCCACGACCAAATATATACCTAAAACCTGACTACACACCACTGCATATGTAATACAACAGTCCTTTGTTTTGACTTACCGACCGAATCTCCACAACTCGCAACTAAAATAGTCCAAGCTTAACAAATGTGCTTCTTCTTTGTCTTTCCAACTAAACAATGCCGCTTTCATGTAAGACCCGATTTTTTTTTTACATAATAGTAAACGAACCAAAACACCATTATATAAACATGATAAAAGTATTTGTCCAACAACTACCATTAACTACCACATTGGTTTATCTACCAAAAACATTGTCCAAGTTAGCTACCATGTAAATCTTTTACCCGTTTTCAAAACATGTACATTACACATCAACAACTATTTACATGACTCAAAGATTCTAGTTTTAACATGGTACCCAACCCAAAAGAAACTTGAGCGTGCATACTACATCCTTGCTTGAGACTTGATCTTCATTCATGTGCTTTACCTATTCAAAACAACAAGAAACTATTAGTAGGCATAATCACCATCATCACTTGTCCAAGGTAATTGAACATTCCATGGAGTCATGATAATGTCCATACTTCTACCATTAACCCATAAAGAGTATTACTACTATTTTGACCATTAAGGTCAATTCTACCACTTTAACTCATAAAGGGTATTTCTACCACTTGACCCCCTTAAGGTCATTCTACCACTTTAACCCATAAGGGTATTTCTACTATTTTGACCCATTATGGTCAATTCTACCACTTTAACCCACAAAGGGTATTTCTACTATTTTGACCCATTATGGTCAATTCTACCACTTTAACCCACAAAGGGTATTTCTACTATTTTGACCCATTAAGGTCAATTCTACCACTTTAACCCACAAAGGGTATTTCTACTATTTTGACCCATTATGGTCAATTCTACCACTTTAACCCACAAATGGTATTTCTACCACTTGACCCATTAAGGTCATTCTACCACTTTAACCCACCAAAGGGTATTTCTACTAATTTGACCCATAAAGATCAATTCTACTACTTTAACCCATAAGGGTGTTTCTACCACTTCAACATACAACAACGCATATGTAAATATCAAACAATAAGGTAGTGGGTTATTAGTTGGTGGAAACTAACTTACCTTTGTTGTGTGCACCTTGCTCCTTATGATCGCTCGTACCTTCCACCTTCACACCTACATAGTGAAGGAAATTCATACTTAGCTTCTATTACTTTACCCTTTACCAATCTTGGTTCAAGGTAAACAAACTAGCATAACCACACAATTTCACCTATTCTAAGATACTAGGCATTTCATCATACAATTGGTGTACATACCCATACATTCAAGTGATCATACCATTTCATAACACAATATCCCCAATTCTATATTTATATTTATAATCTACCCTTCTATTTAACACAATAGTAAATCACATAGAACTTTCTTGGTGTTGAGGTCCTGTTGACTTTTAAAAGTCAACATAGAACCTTCATCCCAACACCCATTTAACCCTTTTTACAATTCAGCCCTAAAACAAGAATGTAACATGTTATCTCTTTAAATTTACACTACCACACATAGTAAACATGCTCTCCTATCCACAAGTAATTAACACAACATAATCATACAATCCATCCTACTACTTTCAACTTCACCAAAATTAACTCTACAACTTACCAACATGATGAATAAACAAAAGGGTTAACAATTCAAGGACATGCAAGGAATGTGGGGTGAAATCTTACTTCAATTTTAGCAAGAAGTGGGTGAAATGGGGCTCCTTGTGGGTGTCGCCCCTTTTCTTCTTTTCTCCTGACCACTTTCTTTTGCTTTGACCACTATCCCCTAATTCCTTTGTTAGTCCTTATGAATTGTTATTTTCATCAACCCACATTAACCCTTCAAGATTAGTGCTATATCATGTTTGGCCCCTCTCTACTTTTAATTAAATTCTTACTATTTTACCCCAAGTAATTAGCTTGGTAATATTTATGTTTAATGAATGTACAACTATCTATGCACCACTTACAACTAGGAGTACACCTTTTATACATACATATGTATACGTATACACATATACATACATGGATAGGTTTATATATAATTCCCAACATACTATCATTACTTAACATTTTTGGGGTGTTACATTTCACAAAGTACAATCTGATTGATCTATCACATCTAGTACCTACCTAAACCCCCACCCACCCCCCATTTTGCTCATGTAGATCCCAACACGTGAAGCGAAAAACTCACACCCACAAAACGAAAACCCGAAAAGAAGATAGGCCCGCACTACAAGGACCACTCATAGATAACCCGGATTTATACCCGCGATTCATAGATATACACACACCAAACTCACACACTAACTACTTGTAGTGCAGCCTAATCGCCAAACTAACCCACACCAAAACTTTCCGAACACGAAAACCAAGTCTGTGAAACCCGCAGTCCCGCACCCCCACCTAAATCACCTTTTGACCAATGACAAGTTTGATATGGTTTAACTTCATTTGAGCTTCGATTAGTGCAAACGCAGAAGAAAAAATAGGACTCACACAACACAAAACGAATACCCGAAATGAACGCATACCTCAACATAGTACAATGAATTGACTCATAGCGCATTGCTATGACTATAGCGAGGCGCTTTGAAGGGGGTGAAAATAATTTTGTCAAGAGGTAGAAATATCACGATCCATCGAGGTATGGATCATTGGATCACCAAAACACACGCACCCCAAAGCTTTATAAACCCAACACCCGCCATCCCTTCAAATGATGATGGTTCAAATATTATTAGTGAAAAAAATTTAGCAGCTAAAAAAACATCAATCTGACGCTAACAAAGCATCCATATCCAAAATAGTTTAATGGGTTGAAAGATAAACCTAGGCACAACTAGCTCTAACCCTATAGGACCCACACGTTCTCTACAAGTCCAAGTGTCCAACCATGTCCACAAGGTTGCCCCCACTCATGCAACATGGCACTCCAAGTTAGTGTCGAGAGAAAAATAAATAATTGGTTTAATTTTTAAATGATTAAATCAACGAATGTTAGCCGTGTATGTATCATTTATAGGGGTTAGATTTTTTTTGTTATGAGATAGTGACATACATGTTGATAATTACTTCGTTACGTAACTTGTTATGATATCATTAACATTAATAATTTGCATTTCAACGAAATGGTGTACGTTATTGACCCTAATTATCTGGCTCGTTAATATATAATTTTATTAACTAAAATTTCAATAGTATTCTTTATGTTTAGTCACCTGTCATGTTTTTATCCCTAAAATACACATACGGTAATTTGACATAATTTTTTTTAGATATACTAGTAGTTTCTATAATTTTATAAGCAAAAGAAAAACAAAAAAAAAATAAATAAATGACAAACCACTCACCCAATCTTCTTATGCCACCGGATCACCATCCCACCGTATTTTTTTTTGGTCTCATTTAGTGTATGATAGAGAATAGTATCACATACAAAACATTGTCGGTTTCATCCAATAGTTTAATTTCAGTGATTTGTTGTGACGCATAATGTCTAGGTGCAAGATCGTCGATTGATTTGTTAAGAGTCATTCGACGTATACACAAATGGCCTTTCAACCTATGTTGTAAAAAGCTCTTCGAGTGCGCGCCTAAGCCCTCAGGCGAGGTGCAGGGAAAGAGCGTTTCTACCATCCAGGCGCTCCAGCAACCTTCGCACAATATTTCGGTATGATTCCAACAAGATTCCTACCAATTTCTGAAAAATCCAACCAAATTTTGTAATTTTCGAGCAAACCAGCATGAAACATCCATAATGACCTGGGGCCATCATAAACAAGTCTAAAACCACAAAAGATGTACATTTATGTTATGTGTCATGCTGACTCTCGCTTTTTAAGCGCCTTGCGTATAGGACCAAGGCTCGCCATTTGCACCTTAGCAACTATGCTTTCAACATATACACAAACGGTCATTTGAAATTCAGGGGCTATGATTTGACACAAAGACTTGCAAACAACCGTTTGATTCCTTCTCAAATAGCCGTTTGAGATGGATGCGTAATTAAATGATAGCGGGTGTGGGTGCAGTCAACCTCTTTTGTTGAAACGCCAAAGGACTTTGAACAAGATCTGGTTGACATCTTCGACTAAGGCATGTTCGATGACTAGTTTGTAATGTGAAATTTCACTATGCGTGTTTTTAAATGATTGAATAAAATTTAAAATTACAAAAAGAACCTCCATTATTCTTTATGAAAATTTTGGCTTTTTGCATAAATCCAGAAACCACGTTCTAGCATTTTACTTACGTGTGTGTACGCCTCACGCCTCCATATTGTTATTTTTCGACGTCTAAAAATAATAGCCAACTAGATAAAACAAGAAAATCTAGATTGTTTTAGTTACAAGTATATATAATCAAAGAGATAAAAGATATCCTCAAAATTTCCGGTATAAAACTTTTATATATTTTAGATTTTTTTAACTTCAAGAAACGACATGTCAACTACCGTGACAATGGGCGTTGTGGTTAAGGTCGACTACTTGACGCTGCCATCCGATTGGCTCTTTCAGATGCGCAGAAACTCGACCTCCACCGGCCCAAAGATATGACAATGGAATAATTTGTAAAACCTCGTCTCTCATCCGAGTCGAACCGACGCCATTTCTAACCTGGTAATAACAATAAAAGATAAAAGGTTTCATTACTCACTTCATAGGTTCAAGTTAGATTGTCCATTTTGGGCCGCGAGTGAGCCCTTGCGCGAGCAAGGTTTCAGCCCGGTGCTCACCACCCCCAGCGCGAGCATAGGCAATGGTGGTCGCGTGCGTTAACGGGAGAAAGTGGCTTTTTGTCGTGACGTTGCTCACTCCCGACCACAACGGGGTCAATTCCCTGTCTTAATAATAATAATAATAATAAAATATACTTTTATAAATTATTAAGACAGGGAATTGATTACAGGTACGAAAATGAAGAGACGTAAATGAAATGATATTATTATTAATTATTATTATTATTATCCAGCGTCACCATCATGTCGTGCTTCGCCAGAAACAAACAGAACCTGATGACGATGATCTGTGTAATACGCTTTCGAAGGAGAAGATATTCATATTCATAATCATCATAATAATAATAATATCACGAATGATAATAATAATGTCAACGTCTTCTATGGCCCTCTCACACACACATTGTTAATTTTATGGTCCTAGATTGCTGCACCATAATTCCATTCCATTCCATTCCAATCCTTTTCGTCTTCTTCCCTAACCCTAATGGTACATCTGTTGTATTATTATTATTGATTATTATTATTATTGTTACTCATTGCTACCACACACAATATGATGCACGCTTTCTCTTTCATCATCATTATGTATTATGTATTATTATTATTTATTTATTATTATTCTATTCAATTAGCTGATTCATCGTATGCCCGTTGTCTATGCATGTGATTTGTTCTTTTATTTGTTTATTCATTATATTATTATATGTTTGTTCATTCAGTTTTTTTTACCTGTAGAATTATTAATCTATCTGTTTGATTGGAATTAATATGTGGATATTTTTGGTTTAGGGTTTGAAACAAAGTTAGGGCTCATATGTGGTTGTGAACAAATGAGAATATGATAATGAGTGGGATAAGAAAGTTGTTTGTCCATGGATTCATCGGATAAACGAATAAGTAATCTGATTGGGAACCTTAAGTCTTTGATCCCTCGGCGGTCAGAGCCGGCTAATGTGTCGAGGGATTTTTGGATGCCCGATCAGAGTTGCAGGGTATGCTACGAGTGTGATTCGCAGTTCACTTTGTTTAATAGAAGACACCATTGCCGGCTTTGTGGTCGAGTGTTCTGTGCCAAGTGTACTCATAATTGGATTCCTGCTAGACCTAGTGATCATAATATTGTTAATGATGAACAAGAGAAGATTAGGGCTTGTAATTACTGCTTCAAGCAATGGCAGCAAGGCAGATTAGTTGGTTCTGAGGATCATGAAGTTCAGGATTCTAATCAGGGTCTCAGCACCTCACCGTCGGCTGCCAGTCTCGTCAGTAGTAAATCTAGCTGTACTGCTGAGAGCAGCAGCATTACGTTTGCTTCTGTGTCACAATCAATCTGTTCTTATAACCAATCTGTGGTAATGGAAGTGAATTTAGATGAACAAAACGAACTAGCGACGAGGAGCAATGAATTACTATTTGACAGCAGGGGTGATGATTTTGATGACGAGTATGCTTATCGATTAGCTTCTGGTAGAAGACATATGTTGCAGATTGATGACGGATATTATGATGAATTACAGTTGGATGATACAGATAACGACTATGAATCTTGTAAGGCTGTTGATGCAAAAAGTGCGAGCAACAGTTCGTTACAAGCTACTTTTGAGGCAGCGCAACAACTTGATAAAAAAGAGGATGCAAATGACGTTAGTGATGAATGTGAAGGTTCATCATCTATGTATGCTGCACAAGATGTACCTGAACCTGTGGATTTTGAGAACAATGGGGTCCTATGGTTGCCACCTGAACCTGAAGATGAAGATGATGAAAGAGAATCTCTTTTATTCGATGACGACGATGATGGTGATGATGGTGACGAGGCCGCTGGAGAATGGGGATACTTGCGTTCTTCAAGCAATTTTGGAAGTGGGGAGTGTAGAAATAGAGAGAAATCAACTGAAGAGCACAAAAAATCCATGAAGACTGTTGTTGATGGACATTTTAGGGCTTTAGTATCTCAACTGTTGCAGGTTGACAACCTTCTTGCTAATGAGGAAGAAGATGATAAAGACAGTTGGTTAGAAATAATTACATCTTTGTCGTGGGAGGCTGCGTCTTTGCTAAAACCAGACACAAGCAAAGGTGGCGGGATGGACCCAGGTGGATATGTCAAGATAAAATGTTTAGCTTCTGGGTGTCGTTCTGACAGGTTAGCAATTTCCGTCGTTTATATATATTCTATTTTGGCCAAAGTGCCCGAAATAGAATTTGACTTTGCGCTTTTTCTTGATTTTACTATTCTAGGCTTCTAGCAACCAACTTATAACTAGACACAATGCAGAAACCAACTTACACTTTATCACCCATTTTAGCAACCTATTTACAAGAGTTACCTATCATTGAAACCAATGACTTGTCGGTTGATGATCATTTTTTTGCTGATATAATTGTCACTTTAGTAAGTATAAATGTATAATGCAACGTGACATCTCATGTGGCATTTTGAAGTTACTTTTAAATTCAAGTTTGTGATAAAGGATCCTTTTCATAAACTTGTAAATAATTTATTCATTATTTTTTTTCACATAAGCATTTTTTTGCGTATGTGACATCTCACCTGCCACTTCAGCAGATAATAAAGTAAAATGAGGTTGGTTGCTAATCAGTAATATCTTGCAAGTTGATTTCTCTTTTGCACATAATTTATAGTAGCTAAAATCACGAAAAAATGCCGTTCATTTCTATTTCTTGCTTGCCAGCTTTGCCCTTCCAATACATCAATTTTCTGTTTTATCGATATTAAATTATTGTTTTCTTTTTCAAGTATTGTGGTGAAAGGAGTTGTTTGCAAGAAAAATGTAGCTCATAGACGGATGACATCAAAAATAGAGAAGCCTCGTTTCTTAATCCTTGGAGGGGCTCTCGAGTATCAACGTGTTTCTAACCACCTGTCAAGTTTTGATACTCTGTTGCAACAGGTTAGATATTAAAACAATCTAAACAGGAGTTTTTACATTATGAAACACTGAACTTATCTTTACATATATAGTATTTTCTTTTTAAAGGAAATGGATCATTTAAAGATGGCTGTAGCAAAGATAGATGCACACCAGCCTGATGTTCTGTTGGTGGAGAAATCAGTTTCAAGATATGCACAAGAATATCTTCTTGCAAAGGATATATCTCTTGTTCTGAATATCAAAAGGCCACTTTTGGAACGAATAGCCCGGTGCACTGGTGCCCAGATAGTTCCTTCAATCGATCATCTTTCTTCTCAGAAATTGGGATACTGTGACAAGTTTCATGTTCAAAGGTTTCAAGAAGAACATGGAACTGCTGGACAGGTTGGCAAGAAGCTGGTCAAGACACTCATGTACTTTGAAGGCTGTCCAAAACCATTCGGTTGCACTGTAAGTGATTCCCATTTACTCTGTATATTATAAATGTTGTCTTTTATTTATAGATATACTTATTGGGGTTTTCAGATATTGCTGAGGGGTGCGAGTGGTGACGAATTAAAGAAAGTAAAACATGTTGTTCAGTATGGAGTTTTTGCTGCTTATCATTTGGCTTTGGAAACTTCTTTTCTTGCTGATGAAGGCGCCTCACTGCCCGAACTGCCTTTAAATGCTGTCTTGACTGTTGCACTACCTGACAAACCATCAAATATTGATCGGTCAATTTCAACAATTCCTGGTTTTACTACCCCCACGAATGAAAAACCTCAGGGCACCGAGACACACAGTGTCTCCATGTCAGAAATGTTCTCCATCATCAGCTACAAGCCTGAAACTGGCCCAAATGGTCCAAAGCCCAGTCCATTCTTGCCCTCTGTTGCTTCTTTAAAATTGAATGCTCTAGAAGGTACAGGTGGTGACCTGAATTCCTCTAGGACACGCAGAGAGTTAGATACTAAAGCTACAAATGGTTTTAAGCCCAATTTCACCATTAGTGTGGACCGTACCACTTCAGATGGATCATTTCTCAAGTCGGATGAAAAATCTGGCAAAGAGGAATTTCCACCTTCACCTTCTGATAACCAAAGTATTTTGGTGTCCCTGTCATCACGATGTGTGTGGAAGGGAACTGTCTGTGAGCGGTCCCACCTGTTTCGTATAAAATATTATGGCAACTTTGATAAACCACTCGGCCGCTTTCTCCGTGATGACTTGTTTGATCAGGTACGTACGTCAACACAAACACACACTATCTCCCACACCACACACACGGTATGTTTTGGATAACTGAAGTTATTTTTGCTGCACAGGGTTACAGATGCAGATCATGTGAGATGCCATCAGAAGCACATGTACAGTGTTACACACATAGACAAGGAACCCTAACCATATCTGTTAAGAAGTTACCTGAATTTCTGTTACCAGGAGAAAAAGAAGGTAAGATCTGGATGTGGCACAGGTGTTTGAGATGTCCACGGACTAGTGGTTTCCCTCCTACAACTCGAAGAATAGTGATGTCAGATGCTGCTTGGGGTTTGTCCTTTGGGAAGTTTCTAGAACTCAGTTTCTCAAACCATGCTGCTGCCAGCCGGGTTGCAAGCTGCGGTCATTCTGTCCATCGGGACTGTCTTCGCTTCTATGGGTACTTATTCAGTTATACTTAACAACATTTTTAATCTCTTCTCTTTTTAATTTCTTTTTTGTATTGTAAAAGTTAGTACATGTGCAGTTTTGGAAAAATGGTAGCCTGCTTTCGTTATGCATCTATTGATGTCCATTCTGTTTACCTTCCACCTCATAAACTTGATTTCAAATATGAGAATCAGGAGTGGATTCAACATGAAGTAGATGAGGTTAGGTTATTTAGTTATTCATTTTATGGGGTGAAATATGTCATTCTAATGTTATGCTATTAACAGGTTGTTCACCACTCAGAGCTATTATTTTCAGAAATCCTTACAGCTATAAGCCAGATGGCAGAAAAGAGAGACATGAAAGTGCCACAATCTAGAGGACAGATAGCAGATTTGGAAGCTATGTTACGAAATGAAAAAACAGAGTTTGAGGTGAATCCCACCTTTTCATCTATAACTTCATTTACCGTTACTAATAATTCTTAAAATTGTGATATGATTGCAGGAGTCGATGGGGAGGATTTTAAATCAGGAGGTGAAAAAAGGGCAGCGGATGATTGATATTCTTGAGATCAACCGCTTGCGGAGGCAGCTTCTTTTCCAATCTTATGTGTGGGACCACCGTTTAGTGTATGCATCTAGTGTTGATAGCCCACAACACGACCCGAATGATATGGGATCAGAGCATGGTGATAAACCGATAGAAATGGTCCCCGACATGAAATCAGCTGTAGATTCATGTAAAGTTTCTGATGTTGGTGAAAATGAAACAAGTACTGTTTCAAGTCCAGTTGAAGAACATGAGTGGTCTGATCCATTAATATCAGATGTATGTGTCCGTAGGGCCATATCTGAAGGGCAGTTTCCAGTTCTAACAAGTTTATCAGACACTCTAGAAGCTGCATGGACCGGTAACCATCCAAATTCTTCTGGATTATCTGATTTAGATCTGAATGTTCCAGATAAGCTGGAAAAAGGAGACCGTATGGAAGAATCTAAAACATCATCGGTTTTATCTCCTGTATTGTCTACCAAAGGTTCTGAAACTATGGAAGATTCAACTGGATGGTTAGGTGTACCATTTTTAAACTTTTACCGCTCCTTGAACAAAAACTTTTCAACAACTTCTGAAAAACTTGACACATTCAATGGTTATAATCCTGTCTACATCTCATCGTTTCGGGAATCAGAACTCCAAGGTGGGGCCCGGTTGCTTCTAGCTGTCGGCATTAATGACACAGTAATTCCTGTGTATGATGATGAGCCCACAAGTATCATATCCTACACCTTGCTTTCACCTGATTATATCTCCCAAGTATCTGATGAGTTTGACGCCGCTGAATCATCAACAATTCAGTCGTCTAGTAATTTTGATGGAATGTCGCTTGATTCCTTTAAAAGTTTCGCTGATGATGGTATTCTATCATTGTCAGGATCTCGTACCTCTTTAATGTCAGATCCTGCCTCACAAACAAAATTGTTGCATTCCAGGGTTGAATTTACAGATAATAGTCCTTTTGGTAAAGTGAAATACACAGTGACTGTGTATTATGCAAAGAGATTTGAAGCTTTAAGAAAATATGTTGTCCTTCTGAAATGGATTATATACGGTCTCTTAGCCGTTGCAAAAAATGGGGAGCCCAAGGTGGTAAAAGTAATGTTTTCTTTGCAAAAACTTTAGATGATCGGTTCATAATAAAACAGGTTACAAAGACTGAGCTCGAGTCATTTATTAAATTTGCTCCAGCATATTTTAAATATTTATCTGAATCCATCGGTACTGGGAGTCCTACATGTCTGGCAAAGGTTTTGGGAATTTATCAGGTAACTTTTTCGTTTTCTTTGTATATTCTGTATTAATTTTCAGTATGTGTGTAGTGTTTATAACTTATATCCCTATTTGGTACAAAGGTCGTGACTAAGCATATGAAAGGCGGGAAAGAAACGAAAATGGATGTGTTGATCATGGAGAATCTTTTGTTTGGAAGGAATCTATCACGACTTTATGATCTTAAAGGATCATCAAGATCGCGGTATAATCCTGATTGTAACGGAAGCAACAAGGTTTTATTAGATCAAAATTTAATAGAAGCCATGCCAACATCTCCTATTTTTGTTGGTAATAAGGCGAAAAGATTGTTGGAACGAGCTGTCTGGAACGATACTGCTTTTCTTGCTGTAAGTTTTCTTTCTCTTTAAAAAAACAATAAAAATTTGTTTAAAATAAACTCCCTTCCCTTAAAGTAATGGCTTGTTAACTTTTGAATTGGTCAATGATTGCAGTCTGTTGATGTAATGGATTATTCTTTACTGGTTGGGGTAGACGAAGAAAAACACGAACTTGTTCTTGGAATTATCGATTTCATGAGACAGTATACATGGGACAAACATCTTGAAACATGGGTGAAGGCTTCGGGTATTTTAGGGGGACCGAAGAACGCGTCTCCAACAGTAATTTCACCAAAACAGTACAAGAAAAGATTCAGGAAAGCAATGACAACTTATTTTTTAATGGTGCCTGATCAATGGTCTCCCCCTACTATTATACGTAGCAAGTCACAAACTGATTTGTGTGAAGAATATAGTTAAATTGGGATTTCCACAGCTGATTGATTTTGAAAATTAGCTCTGCATTGTATATTTTCAAAAACGGTACCGTTTTCCCCATTGTAAATTTGCTTTATTTTTTTTGTTTCTTTTAATTTCAGGGTTCATTTTTGAGCAATGGAGTTGATGGGTCATGGGGTGTTATATTATTTTATTATTTAATTAACTTGCAAATATAAGTTTTTTTTTTTAAATTTACTTTTATTTTTGTTTTGGGATCTTTTAATTATTCTTATTGGTGTTTATTTCTTTTATATTGTTTTTTATCTGCATAATGTACTTGTCCCACATGGGCCGTTAAATGTGCATTCAGTGCTGTATAGTGGAGTTATTGCTATGTTGTCTCTAATCCCATGATTGCAGTTTAAGACTTAAGTGTGGTTTGGCATTTTAAAAATTAAAAAAATGAGATGCATAATCATGTTGAAGGATCCTATATGTAATTTCTATTGATGTTTATAACATCAAATACTTTGTTAAACTTTTTTTTTTATAATTGTACATTTATGTATCATGCAAGTATATGCTATTACATTTATTGATCTTAATCAAACTAGGTTTATGAAATTTTGAATGTAAGTTCTTTCACTAAATGAACTCTATAATTGAGCTCCGCAACATGAACTTTTTAGTGAGTTGATTATAAGTAACTCACAAATGACTTAACTTATTAGCCCGGGCAAGACTTGGTTATTGCGTTAAAAACTTATAAATATTACAAGGATAATCACCATTTATTTAAATCCCAAACTACTAATTTCTGTCACAATATCCAACAGTATAAACACATCTAAATACTATTTCATTCTTCAAATCACAATGCTAAATATTTCTAAAAACCAAGGAATTGATATTATTTCATTATTCACACACACACACACAAATGTATACATTTAAGTTCCTTTGGGTTTGTCTTATCTACATAATAATTTACAGGGATGCTTGTACATCTCATATCAATTATTCAACGGCTAGGATGGATTCTCCCTCCATCTCTACATAACAGATGAGTTAGAACTTAGAATTGTGTTTGGCAAGCATGGTTAATTGAATTTACCACCATCTGTAACTTTAAGCAGACTCCTTTCAAGAAGACTAACAATATCTTGGTTTCCTCTGTAAAATTCAAGAATTCAACCAAAACTTAATAAAAATCACTTTTTTTTTATAAAAAAAAAAACATTTTTTATTAAAGACAATTTACCTCGGATAACACGAAAATCTTGAAGAACCTTGATGCAGGCGAGGCCCTTCATCAAATCCTTCACATGTGATCTCCCCATTATCATCTAAATAACATACTATGCCTCTAGACTTGTCTTCAAACACCTTTTAAATAAATAAATAAAAATAAATAAATAAATAAAAACAAATAAATAAATAAAAAGTGTTTATATGATATGAAGCTAGATCAAAGAAAGTAAAAAAAGTAAAGAAAAAGGAAAAGAAAGCTTACCTTTTTAATCTTGATGGGTGATCCGACCCGAATGAGAGATGAAGATGTATTTGGAGAGTCTTTGTTTGCAAGCATTAATACTGATTTGGATGATTTCTTGATGGGATTAAGGTTTGGATGCATGAAGAAGAATGATGAAGTAATATTTGCAGCCATGTGATGTTTTGTTTATGCAAAATTATTGGAAGGAAGAGTGTTGAGGAGACAAAAGTAGCATGTGTTGTTGTTGTGCTATATATTAGAGGAAAATAGGTGTAACAACTGTACAAAAACAAGAAATTTATAATCATTAAAATATAATGTTTATTATAGCATACAGGTGTATGAATATTTAAAAGTAGATTAGACTAATTTTTTTTTTCATATTTGTTAAATTCTTTTTAAAGCAAAGAAACCTAGTGAAGAGAGTAGAGTTTGATCTGCAATTCTGCATAGGGTCCGCTTCAGGTGGTTTTGAAGGGGATTTTTGACCGAAACGGTAAAATGTGTTTTTTTATATATATAACTGAACCATTGTGGTTAGTTGGTCAGTTGGACTTAGCCAAAACGGTTCGATCTTTGCAGTTAAAACTTGGCTCTTTTTTAAAACGGGGTTGTACCATTTGATCATTGAAAGTCTAGTAAAATGTTGGGCTTAAAAAATATCAAAACATTTTACTTTTTAAGTGTTAAAGGTCACTGAAAAGTGGAAAAAAATTCTGCATAACACAAAATAGTTTAATTCATAATCTATATATATAATAATTAAAAATAAATATACGTATTATATTTGTTAGATTCCTACATCTAATTTTTTGATTATTATGTTCTATTAAACCTGTAAACCGAACCATGAAACTTAATTTTTCACGGCGTAAACGAACTATATTACTCTTATCATTAATCTTAAACCCCAATACCGTCCCGAGCTAGTTAAATGAGCGTTAAAGGGGGGCTCCACCAATACATTTGCGGATGTTAAGGATGGTTTGGTGTATGGACAACCTAAAAGCTACAAAACATTTTATTATAATTAGTCAGAACGGAGTGTGTGTGTGTGTGTGGGGGGGGGGGGGGGGGGGGGGGGGGGAGATCTGGCGTTGCCCCTTGAGCGGGTCTCACAAGTGTCACATGACGGTTCATGCTTCTCTTCCCCCCTCCACGGATCCACTCCGTATAGTCTTATTATTATTAATGTTTTTTTATTGAATTTCTAGTTAAACAGTAGCATGCTATTAAATGGCGAGTAAGTTAAAATTCATTGTCTACTACATAACATATTAACATGACAGTGACACGACGGAGGGTTATATTAAATCAGAACGCGGATATTATACAATGTTAAAGTCGGTTTTCTAATTATTGGGCATGAAACAGTATTAGTGATTTATTAGGAATATTAGGTGGGGTATGGGTGGCTTATCTTCATACTATTGATTTGACAATTTAATTTTCAACTCTGGTTTGTCTATCATAACTTAATTCCCTTACAATAATATCTACTTGTTTTTTAAAGAGAAAATTGCTCGAATGGTCCATGTAGTTTGCACTTTTTTCACCTATAGTCCTCAAGTTTTTAAAATTATAGACATAGTCCCGAAACAGTGCGAAACAGTGAATTTTTTAACTCGGATAGTCCCTGGAGGATAACTGAGGTTAAATAATCCAGTTAAGTGGGTGTGAAATTACAAAACTACCCTTACTATAAAACAAATAAATAATAACACTAGTGGGCCCCACATTTTATAATTAAATATATAAAAAAACCCTTAATCCCTACACCACCACCGCCACCACCAACTTCATCTTCCCCACCCTATCACCATGGCCGGACCAGACCAGAAATCCAGAACCAGGCCAGATCTGGTATGCCCGACCCGAACCGAACCACAACCACCATCATCATCGGCCAAACACCACCAACAACCACCCGAACCAAAGCCAACCACCACCAACCGAACCAAAACACCACTAAGCTCCACCTTCACCCAACAACCGTAAACCACCAAAGCCGTCCCCATCATCATTCCCACCGAACCCAGACCAAACCCCCAACAGAACATCATCGGCCATCATCATCATCACAACTACCACAACCCACAAATTGTTAATCGAAGAGGAGAAAAGATTGGGTTTTACCTCCTTGACCAGATCTGACCCGGTTGGTACAGCTACCACCGTGAACCGTCGTCGTCCGCCTCTTCCTCCTCCCAAACGCTCTCTCTTTCTCTCTTCTTTCCTTCTGCATCTCTCTCTCTCTCTCTCTCTCTTCGCCGTTCCTCTCTCTCTCTCTCTCTCACTTAATAATAATAATAATTGGTGAAAGGGTGAAGGTGAGGGGGTTGGTTGTGGTGTTCGGCTACCGGAGCTCCGCCGGAGGCGGGGTGGCAGGAGCACCTCCGGCTCCTCCTCATCTCTCGAGCTCTCTCTAAGAAGCAGCAGTAGAGTGTGTGTAGCGATGCTTTTATAGGTAGGGTTTGGGTGTTGGAATCGGGTGGGATGGGTGGAGATGGGGGTCGGTGGTGGTGGAGGGTGGAGATGGGTGGTGGTGGTTTGTGGAGGTGATGAGGTGAAGAAGATGAAGTGGGGAAGATGAAGTGTGGGACCCACTAGTGTTATATTATTTTTTATTAAAGTAAGGGTAGTTTTGTAATTTCACACCCACTTAACTGGATTATTTAACCTCAGTTATCTCTAGGGACTATCCGAGTTAAAAAAATTCACTGTTTCGCACTGTTTCGGGACTATGTCTGTAATTTTGAAAATTTGAGGACTATAGGTGAAAAAAGTGCAAACCACAGGGAGCATTCGAGAAATTTTCTCTTTTTTAAAATCAAACTAGTATTAACACTCTCGCATTATGATTGGGTCTATAGTCGTGCCAAGTAGCACTAATATCACACTATCTTTAGCGATCACCAACACAGAAAATATTAAGAAGTAAGAAACGAAAAAAATAATAATAAAACCAAACGAAAAATAGATGTAAAAACGTTGGGCTGTGCACGCAAAAAGTAAAGCATATAAAACAATAACTAAGTCGATCTATGACCCGTGCGTTGTGACGGGGGCGTTAAATGGGAAAATGGCATAAAAACATTAAACTACAGACGCACCTTGGGTTACGTTAACTCGCAATATTTTGACCGAAACGTAAAACGAAACATATTAAAGGATGAAAAGTATGGGATACTAAGGATGAAAGTGAAAATGTTGGGGTTACTTGGTAAAAGATGTCAAAGTCTAGGAGTTAAAAATAAAAGCAGTTAAAGATTAACAATAAATAAATAAATAATACAACCCACTAAAGCTAAAAGACAAACCAATGGTTACTTGAATAAGTTTTAGAGCATTCACAGCCTGTCCACCAAATTATGTGACGTGTGGGTGTAAGTAGAGGAGAGAGAAAATATTTGGTGAAAGCCCTGTTCATCTTTATATTCGAAAAGCTAATGTTCACCCAAATATATATTTTAATATTTTTTTAAGTGGTTGTGAGTGATGAGAGAGAAAATATAATGATAAAAATTTGAAAAGGTATTATTATTTTTATTAGGAGAGGGAAGATTTAGTGGTGGAGTAGTGATTTTTAGTGTAATTTAATGGATGATATTTGGTTAGGGTAAAATTTGAAAGATGAAACATCTTAGCAATATAAAAAAAATCATATTCAGTTACGACCCAACCCGAGACCAAACAAACTTGAGAAGACTGAGGTTGACCCATCGTATATCGGCCTGATATTCGGTTTTAATTTTGTAGAAATTTCAAATTTGGTTTCCTTCTGGTTTCAACCGCGTGTACATAGTTGTAGCTTCGTTCAAAGGGGAGAAGAAGGGGAGATTTATATATATTTTTTAACAAGAGTTAATAGCCAAATTCGTACCTGAGGTTTGGTCCAGTTTGCCACTTCAGTACAAAAAGGTTTTTTTTTTGCAAATCAACACTTGAGGTTTGGATTTTTTTGCCAAATTCGTCCTTTTCACTAACTCGGTTTATAAATCTCGTTAAGATCAGGGTAGGATTGTCTTTTAGCCACTTAAATGAAGAACAATTTTGTCATTTGAAACTCTATGATTATTTTAATAAAACAACCCATCAGTGTTTTCCCTTTTCTCCAACCCTAACAAACCACTAATCAACCCCACCACCACCAAACCACTAATCACCACCACACCAACACCACTAAACCACTAATCATCCCCAACTCCCTCGGCCACCACCACCACACCAACACACTAAACCACTAATCACCACCATATGCTTCAATAAATCATTTAGGAACAATAGAATTAAATTTGGAACAAGACATTAATAACTAAAGCTGAATCGATTATTTCACCAGCTTGCCATTGTTTCGATGTCTCCCATATATCAGATAAGGACATCCGACCCGTCACACGGATTCACCAGCTTGCCACTGTTTCGGTGTCTCCCATATTTCACCTTCTCAGAGCTGAATCGATTATTTCACTATAGAACACATCAGCTTTCAAACCTTAATGCTTAAACTCCTTGTACATCTTTGTAGCTTCTTGGTACAACCCGCCTGTTAAATAAACACTTATTAAAGTCGAATAAGTCAGTAAATTAGGGGGCGCCCTTTCGTGGGTGGGGGGGGGGGGTAGATCTGCATCACATTGATCCAATCAATCCAAAACCAAAACCACACTCAGTTAACTTTGTGGTCGGTGGTTGTGGTGGAGGAAGAAGGTATGACAGCGATGATGGTGTCGCCGATGAAAATGTCGGTGAAGAGGAGGCGTTTGGGTTTTGGTGAGTATGAATCCGATTGAAGCTCGTGGCCTCTGTATATTAATTCTGATCCCTTGTGGTAAAAGTTTTTTTTTGAAAGGTTTTGGTAAAAGTTATGATTGTTGTTGTTGGTGAAGTCTGCACAGAAGAAGAAAAAGACTAGATGGGGAGAGAGAGAGGGGGGAGGGAGAGAGAGTGTGTGTAAGATAGGGAGAGAGATATAGGGGGTGTGGTGGGGTGGGGTAAGGTTGCTATTTTAGGAAATATAAAAAAAAATTATTAAAATTTTAAATTGTAGGTAAAAAGACAAAACTACCTCTGACTTAACGTCAGTTTTTAACTGAGTTAGTGAAAATGACGAAAATAGCAAAAAATTTTAAACCTCAGGTGTTCAATTGCAAAATACCTTTTTTGTACTGAAGTGGTAAACTAGACCAAACCTCAGGGACGAAATTGGCATTTAACTCTTTTAACAATGTAGTGTAAATTAGTCATTTTACAAGAGATTTCTTTAGTAAGTAAAAAATGAAAATAATTTAAATATGGTATAACTGGGCGACAAATTTAAAACTGTTTGTAATTTCTTAAACGATGCAAAAGTGACAATGGTGCGAAAGTATTATTTTGGATCGATAACCGGATGGAGGACACTCCCCTGAGGCATAAATCTCCTTTAGAACTAGAGCAGTTGGGCTCGCTAAGGAACAGCCTCGACAATGTTTCGATTAGCATTGGGAAGGATGGGTGGGTGTGGAATAATTCTAGAGAAGAAGAATTTTTGGTTGCCTTAATTCGAACCAAGCTGGCTATTGCGGGTTTCCCGAAGATGGGAGCATGTGGTCCTTGAGTTGTCCCCACTAAAATTTAGTTATTTCGCGTGTGGAACAACTGGGCCCCGCCAAAAATTAATTTTTAGCGTGGCATGCTTCGTTAAACCGTGTTCTGTCCAAATTAGCCTTGGTAGAGAGGGGTGTTTCTATGTTAAATACTGTGTGTGGTGGTAGGTGTAATATAAATGACGAAACCATGGATCATGTATCGGCCTATTATTTGGTGGCTCATTCTATTTGGTGTGTTTATATTACACAATACGGGTTGAGAGCTCTCGCAAAATTAGAATGGCTTGTAGGATTGGCAGAAGGTGACCAACGTCATTTCCATGGCCACTTTTTGGCAAATTTGAAAGGCTTGAAAAGCGAAAGAATTTGAGAGCTTGAGGGCATGTTTGGATAAATTTATTTGAGTTCAAACGAACTTTTGGTTAAAATGTTTCTCCTTATGACTTTTTCCCCATCAAAAGCTTCTTTTCCCAAAAAGTCACAAATTGTCACTTCTCACTTTTTCCTTCATTTCTCATTTTCCAAGGCCAAAATCTTCTAAAAAACTCCTTTTCCAAACAATTACCCAAACACTGTTTTTTAGCTTTTGACTTCTTCAATAAGTTATAAGTCAAAAGTTGGGAAAAAATGGAGAGCCAAACATGCACTTATTAACTTATAACTTTTTAAAAATGAGTTTTTTAGAAAAAGTGTTTGGATTAGCTTATGTGTTGAGGAAAAAACAATAAGTTGATAAGTTATTTTGTAAAAAAAGTGTTTAGTTTAACTTATTTAGGTAAAATGACAAAAAATGATATAAGGATGGTAGGTATAAGGATATAAGGAGAGCATGTAGGTAAATATCCATCAACAAGTTATAAGGAGTTTCAAAAAGTCACACATCTCTTACTTTTTCAAAACAACTAATTATATGCAAATGAAAAGTTAAAACATTAAGTTCTTTTTCATTTGCCAAACACTTTTTTTAACTTATTAACTTTTTGGAAAATTATAAGTTATAAGGAGGTGGAAATAAGGAGAGCCAAACATGCTCTGAATATTCGAGTGAATAAAGTCATCGATGAGATAAAAGTGAATTCTTTCCTTTGGGTGTGGTGTTGGTCAAAATTTAATTGGGATAGGTAACGTGAGCTTAATGTTCGTGATGTCATAACTTAACTTACTTTGTCTATTTTGGTTGTTTTGGTGTTACAACTTCTTGTTGGCTTGGGCTCTATAGGTTATATAGAAGTGTTTTGCCGTTAAAAAACACAAGCTAACTCTCGTTTAGTTATGAAATTATCACACCACCATCATAATCATTCATTTTGATCAAGGATCCATATTTCTTTTACTCTTTTAAGACTTTTCTATCCTTATTATTTGATACTCACGAGGATAGGATATCGATAACAAGAGTTAAAACAAGATAGTTTTATTGGATTGTGTTTGTCTGTTTGATGAATATTTTTTAAAAGTATACCTCGGTCTAGAATTTGTAAATGTATCACAAACTTTACTTTGGAGTAATCCACATATCTTTTTGCAGACAACAAAAGAAATTAACAAAGAAAGTCACTCGAATGCTCATCATATACATTTTTTTAACGGCTAACAAATCAAACACGAGCGCTCTCAGGGTACCATTTTCGCAAATCGAGTACTCCGAGAGTAGCCCGAGCTGTAAAACACCGATTCCGGGAAAAACCCGGTAACCCACCCGCCCGTAGGCACGATAGTAAAATTACCAGCAAAACCCGTATGGCTCAAAAATCGAACTCGTGACCCCTCAGGTCTTCAATCATTGTCCACCAATGCCTCTATCACTACACTGTAGTGGTATTAGCTCATCATATATTAAAAGACAAAATTGTTTCGTTAATATATTGAGTGAACCAAGGACGCCAACCATTCGTGAAAAGGCATGATCGTTTAGTTTCGACTTTAATGGGGGAAAGGAATTTGGTTGATGGGAAAATTCTTTTTTTTTTTTTTTTTGAACGGCAAGTGGTGCAACCGGTGGAGCTCCGGCTAACACCCTGGGTCAGTCTGTACTGATTACCCATTCCACCTGGATTGGGGATCTCCCCAGTGGAACCCTCACATGTGGTAAATATGGCTCCGACAGAAATCAAACCCTCAACCTCTACATAACCTCCACTCTAGCTCCTCCAATTTTCACCAATTGAGCTACGCTTCATCGGCGAAAATCCTTTTGTTTAACTACCGTATATGTTTCGAGTTGTTACCCCTTGATTCCGCCCGTTAAGGCTAGGGTCTAGACTCTAGAGGACCATCGCAAAATTAGCTATATATATATATATATATATATTTTTGGATCGGCCAAAACTAGCTATACTTAAACCGCATTGGTCATAAGGAGGTGTCCTCTAGACCCCACACTCACTTAGACTATTGTTCGTATCTTCTAAAAGCTAATTTAATCTTGTGCATATTATATTACACGATTACGAAGCGATTTAAAAATTAAAATTAATTAACAAGTTACAATGTTTAATTGGATACAGGATGGATCCTGATAAAAAGTGAGCATAATTACAAATTTAGAATACGAAAGAGTTGGATGGTACGTTGAAGCCATGAGAGGTCGCATTAACTAGATTTATACTTCCACTAAGTTTTACTGATTTTCCAGTGTTGTGTCTTCAGGCGGGTAGGGGGTCAGATTTTTCCCGGAACTGGTGGCTTGGTGGGTTCTTGCTACCCAACGCTACATGTGGGCGGACACCTAAGACGTCTCTTCACCCAGGGGCGTATGTGTTGCTTTTGTAACCAATTGGTGGTACCCAGGTAGTCGGGCCGTTCAAAAAAATATATATGTATATCCAATCATTATTTCTTTCTAAATCCTAAAGGTAACGTGGCATGCCCCAATCACATTGCCTTCGAGGTCCACTCCAAATGATAACCTACAACAAATATAAGTTCTTATATCACATTCAAATATATTTTACATTAAGTTATTAAATATTTTTTTTTCAACTAGAAATAGTCAAGCACACTTTAGATTGCTTTTGATATTTAAACTAACAATCTAAAAGTCGGTGGTTACCTAAATACAAATGTTAAATCGTTAATGTCAAATCCTAAATTAAAAAACGTTAATTTCCTTTTTATGTATAGTTCATGATTTATTAAAATCCTTTTTAAAGCTAGTTTGTTTAAATGGAAAATGAAGACATCCACATTATGTGGATAAAAATATGAAAGTGTTATTCAAAATTTCAAATGGTACTATGCATGATAAACTTAAATTTCGGATTTAGTCTATTTGATGTTAGTTATCCTATTAGTTAAATTTATCTAGTATAGTTTTAGAACGAAAGCGTGTGTAAGTTTGCCCTTCCTAAAAATAAAAAATAAAAACTAATTTTACATAAAATTACCATTTTATCCCTCTACAACCTAAAATTTTCCATTAAATTACACAAATGGTACTTTACCCCTTTTACATAGATAGCTGCCACAATATAATGATATATTCGATTTTCGTACAATAACTTATTTGGTTCACACAAATTTAAAAACCTAGCTACACAAGAGTCAAAAAAAAAAAAAATATTCAATAATTTTTTTTTTTGGGTAAATTGCAATTGGGTGACTCTTGATTCTGTTGACCAGTAGCTTGCATGTGTAGAATCTGGACCATTTATCACATCTTCCTGTACTCTTTTACAGTTTACTTCTGTCATCTTCCAAATTATTCACCTTTTCAACTTCCCACACAAAATAATAATAATAATAATAATAATAATAATAATAATATTACTTTTATGAGTTTATCACCTTAAAAAATGGACTACCTTCTTCATTCTCAAGAGTAAACAAGGATAACCACATCATTCTTGACCCAACCCAATGGGTAAACAAGATGGAGCTCCAGGTACACAGGGTCGACCCGGTTTCAGCTTTATTGTTGGGTCAAGAAAGAATTTTCCATCTAAATGGGATGATGCTGAAAAATGGCTGATTAATGGCCATGATTCACCTTCAAACTTCATGCTTAAACAATGTGGGGTTAATGTTAAACATGAAGAGAAACATAAAGAGACAGAAGGTGCTGTTTTAGATGAAGTGCAAAATGTGTCTTTGGATCATAGCTATGGTAGTTCAGATAGAGGGTTTAGTTGGGCCTCAGCCTCAGACTCATCTGATGTTGTTTTAAAAGGTAATAATTAACCGGCTTTATTATATATTATTATTAATATAATATATTATTATAGGTGTTATTATTTTATTTATCCTTTTGTTGTTAAGTATGTTTGTTGGTGTTATTCTCTGTTTGAATGTTGCAATGTTGCAATGTTATGATCTTTAGTCGGTTAGGTTTATCATTATTTTTATTGTACTTGCTATATATAAAGATATATGATTTTCACTTATTCAATATACGTACAGAAATTATTATTAATCATACAACTCTTAGGTTCTTCAAGTCCTTTAAATCACATACATTTGTGTAAATTATAAGATAGTTAGACAACATTTGTGTACTTAGTTTATAATTCATATGTTTCATACTCGTGATAAATTCACAAACAATGTAGAATATTAGGAAAATTATTGACTTTACCATAAGTTGGTTAACTTTATCATTAGTTGGTTGTTTGGTAAGTTTATCATTATTTTTTGGAGTATTGGATTTAAATAATCTCAACTATCAACTATTGGTCGCCACTAATCCCATCTAACAAAATATGATGGCGGTCCTACCTTTTGACAATCAACTATTGCTCACCAACGGACCATGACTAACATATTGTCCACCTTTTAACAATCAACTATTGCCCACCACCGTTCCAAACTGACGTGGCATGCTTGCGTGCCAAATTCTTGCGTACCATATTCTCTTTTAGTATTATCTTAGTTATGGTCCGTTGGTAGACAATATGTTAAAAGGTGTACCTCTCTCGGAGGAGACCGTCGTCGATGTGATCCAGAATGACGTTCCGGAACGCCAAGCAGTTGACCGCGGAGTGGTTTGTGAAATTGTGCCACTTGCTGTATTCCTTCTTACCGATTTCTTCCTTTGGTTATGTCAGCACACGTTTTGTTAGTTGGGACCGGTGGCGGCCAGTAGCTGATAGTTAGGATTATTTAAATCTAATACTCATTTTTTTCACAGTAACATTTTTCGTATAAGAGATATAGTTTTCAATTATTAAATACACAAAAAATATTATTCATCTATACAATTTAGTTCTTTTTAAGCCTTTTCTGGTTAGCATAATTACACACAGTTGTGTAGTTTTAGCTTATAATGCACATGTGTTTCATACTGCAGATAAATTCACAAACGAAGTAGAACCTATATTTTCAAAACTGAAATGTTTAGGGACAATGGAAGGGGTTCAGGGGGTCAAAAACAAAGACACAGGGACAGAGATGACCCGGTCGAAAGCTCCACCACCACGCGATGCCCAACGCCACTTAAAAGCTTGTCTCCACCGCGACACAACACCCCGGAAAGCAGGTTATTACTGCAGGGAATGGTGGATGAGAACAGCTCTCAACTGGAGTGTCATTTAGCTAACAAGCTGCAACAATGGACACCCTTTGATGCAGCCAATTCTAACTGGAGCTCCATGGAGGAGGAAGAAGTGGAAATATCGAAAAGTTTGAGACATTTTGAGATCAACAACGGGTTTTTAGAAGCCATTTCGGGGCCTAGATCTTCGGCTTGGGAAGAAAAAGAAATGTCTGAACCCTGCTTGAGGTTAGTTTGTTGATATGTTTCTAACTTTTGGGTCTCTGGTTAGATTCAAACTAGAGGTGTTAAAATATGCTAACGCTCTAGATTCAAACATGGATTTGGCAAAAAAGACTTTCGAATTATACACTTTTGTTATTTTTGCAGGTATCAAATAAAAGAAGCAAAATTCAAGCATGGGTAAATCTCCAAATAGCCAAAGGAGAAGCCGAATCAAAAAAGCTTGAGGTAAAGATTCAGAAAATGAGATCTAAACACGAGGAAAAGTTAATGAAAAAGATGACAATTGTTCGCCGAAAAGCCGAGGAACTAAGGGCAGCAGCCCAGCTCGATCACAGTGAGATGGTAGCTAAATCAAACAAGCCGAAAGAACTGCACCGCCCAAGCGTGCAGTTTTCGGGCCACCACGGTTCCTGTGGTTGCTTGATCAGTAACTGATAAAATATAAATCCAACAGTTCATGTTAATCCACACTTGTGTGAGAGTTAATCCTGTTAACCAATGAACCAGTTTTTAACCATATTATTATTATTATTATTATTATTATTATTATTACTTTGTTGTGATGTGATACACTGTTTGATAAGTTTTGTATTTAACCTTTACTAACACGACACGGCTTTTGTCTGTTCAAAGATTGGTTCTGATCTTGGATCACTATTTTAAGTTAACGGCTCAGACTACTTTTTACTTCTGTTACCCAACGTGAAACATATCTATTGTTATATACAGTACTTTTGATGATATACAAAATTACAAAGCCATCCTACTTTTTTGTACCAACTAGGTGGGTGATTAGCCCGCGCTCCGCTGCGGGCGGTAACTTTTTCGCACAACGTTATGGTGATCTAGTTTTGTTCCGTTTCGTTACTCGTTGCAACAATAAAAATACAGGAAAAATGGAGGTTAAGCAAAATAAGTATTCAATATAAACAAACTAATATCTAACCCACTTAGAGCATTCACAACCCACCCATCAAACCTTTCCCCATCTTTAAAATTTAAAAAATCCTACTAAAACCACACTACAACCCATCCACCATTTTATACCCCATCTTTATATTATGAAAATTTGTTATCCTAGCTTTTCATATATAAAAAGCTACTATTCACCTTCCACCAAATTATTGTGAGTGTATGAAAACGAGAAATATAATAAAATATGTGTGTGTGAGTAAGATAAAGATAAAAATGGTGGATGGGATGTGGGGAAGTTTTTTAAAATGAGAGATAAATTTTAAAAAGTGTGATTTTTAGTTAAATTATAGGGTAAAAAATGGTGGATGGGATGTGAATGCTCTTAGACTTTAAAAACAAAGGTTTGACACCAAAATATTCATTTTGCCCACAAAAAAATGGTGCCTAAAATAAGAACAACGCAGGAATCGAACCTGCTAGCATGCTCTAGAGGTGAAGCACATCAACCAGCTAGTCTACCAAACAATTAGTTTACTCTTTTTGTTTAATATTATATATCATTTAAGTATTGCCTAATAAAACAAAAAAAAGATAAGTAGTGGATGCCACTTGGCATCCACCTATTGGGCACCGTATTCCTAGCCAATAAAAGCAAGTCACTGTTGAAGTGTCTTTAAATTGATATATAAGAGAACTAGATTATACCCCGGGAACGTCCCGGGGTTGAGAAATCTAATATGACATATTAATTTTACATATGAAATAGAATGATTCACTTTACAGTTACATGCAAGAAAGATTTAGGTAGCACCTACCTAAAACAATTAAAAATACATCTCCAATGTTAACGCCTAACCTTAAACAATGTATAACTCTAATATTAATATCTAACCTAAAACAACGTATAACTCCAATGCTAACGCATGTTGAAAATAGAATTCATATTTACTGATTTGAACATAATTAGTGACTTGCCTATACATGATTAATGATTTACCTGAACACTTTGTGTTTTTTTTTCCTGTTTGAACAAAACCCAACAAAAAATAGTCGCTTTTTTCTCCGTTTTTTATATAGCACTGTGGTACTCGTTGGAAAGATAACGAAACGCTCGTTAATTTGGTGTAATTTTTTTCTTTAAAAAATCTCGTATATAAAAGATATTAACGTTTAAAAATTATGGGAGGAAACACAAGAGAGAAAAATCTAATTTTGTTTTTAAATTATTTTTTTCCTAAAATATCTCAATGACACATGGGATGACACATGGCACACTCAAGGAGGAGAATGCCTCTTTGAGTGCCATGTCATTAAAATGGCTTTGGTTTATTATATGTATAGATTTTTATTTGAAAAAAACATGTTAAGGTCGTCGTATATTCAAACTTAATGATGGATGATACACGTGATTTTTGGAAATCTTGCCAGACGTATTGTCGTACAAACATATACGAAAAAGTCACTGTTCTTGTTATTCCATTCAAAAGATGGTATAAAATAATCTTCTATATATTTAAACCGAACTTAATTGGCCAAAATAAGTTTTTTTTTAAGATTTGGACAATTACTATTTGTCAATTCATCAAAATTTTCATTTACACTTCTGCACTTTAATAATGTTTTCTTTAACCAATTTACATTTTTAACTCCAAACTCTTATCATACATGTCTTAGGTGCTATTTGTTTTTTCTGCAGGAAAATATCTGCAGTCTGCGGACCACATCTGCAGACATCTGCAGGAGAAGAGGTGGACCAAAGGTCTGCAGTCTGCAAGAGGAAGACTGTTTGTTTTTTACATGAATCGACACATAAGAACATTAATCAAACAAATCTGAAAAATCTGAACAACAAATTAATCAAACAAATCTGAAAAATCTGAACTACAAATCTGAAAAATTATGAACAACAATTAATCAAACAAATCTGAAAAATCTGAACAACAAATCTGAACTACAAATCTGAAAAATTATGAACAACAATTAATCAAACAAATCTGAAAAATCTGAACAACAAATTAATCAAACAACATAACAACTATATTATAACAAATCTGGAAAAAAATAACAAATAACACATATATTAGTAACAAATCTGAAAAGAAAAACATAACAAATAACAACTGTATTATAACAAATCTGGGAAAAAAAGGTCGGTAAGGAGGATACCTTTATGTCGCCGGAGGAGAAGGGAGGCGGCGGCGGGGGGAGAAGAGGAGGGGGCGGCGGGCTGCGGAAGAGGAGGAGGGAGGCGGCGACGGAGGGAGAGGAGGAGGGGGCGGCGGCGGCGGCGGAGAGGAGGGAGAGGGGGAGGGGGGGGGGGGGGGGGGCGGCGGCGGAGGAGGAAGAGGAGGAGGGGAGGAGGAGGAGGAAGAAAGGAGAAGAAGATGGAGAGGACTTGTGTTTTGTGATGTGAGAAGTGGCAAGAAGAGGGAGGGCCAAGTCTGCTTGGGGAAGAGGTGGGGAAGAGGTTTTTAGGTCTGATCTCTTCTAAAAAAACAAACGGTCTGCGAGCCACAAATGTCTGCCCGCGTCTGCGCGGCGCAGACATAAGTGGCCAGAAGCTCTTCTTGTGAAAAAACAAACACCCCCTTAAACTTGAATAAGTTCCCTTTTCCCTATTTTTTACCAGCTTATGTTACAGCCTTTAACTTCAATGAATTTACATTTTTTTTAGTTTAAAAGATTTTTTTTGGCTGTAAAATCATGATTTTTTTAACGGGAAAATCTCTAAAATAAACATTGACCACACTTTAATTACAAAAATAAACACATGAAGGTCTTAGGTTTAGAGATTTCACCTTATCCAACATTACTCAGAATTTGAAATTTGTCCCAAGAGTCTTAAATAAAGGCTGTTTAACTTGTAATGACCCTACAAACCAACTAATAAAATGATGACACGTGGGTGAAAAAGGCTACTAGACGCTTGAGTTTTGTGGAGTTTTTACCCTAGACGCGTCTATAATTGGCAAGAGTCTTAGTAATGCACGGGAAGGTCCTTAGTTCAAATGAAAAGTCTTAAAAACGTACGGACGCGTCTATAGTTGTCTAGAGTCTTAGTGTTGTACGGAAGAGTCTTTGATTTGTACGAAAAGTCTTAAAGACTATTCAGGCTTGGCGCTAGGATAAAGACTCTACAAAACTCAAGCGTCTAGTAGCCTTTTCACCCACGTGTCACCATTTTATTGGTTGGTTTGTGGGTCTATTACAAGTTAAAGAGTCTTTATTTAAGACTCTTGGGACAAATGTCAGATTCTGAGTAGTGTTGGATAGTGTGAAGTCCTTAAGCTTAAGACATTTCATGTGTTTATTTTTGTAATTAAAGGTTGGTCAATGTTTATTTTGGAATTTTCCCTTTTTTTAACACTTTTGCTTTATGCATGTATAAAAAGTGTCGAACATCAACAGCCATGCCGCATGGCGTTAACTGACGTCAAGATTTTGTTTTTTCCTTTTCCAAAGATTCAAGCGCCCTCCCTAAGTGCGGGTTTGTGTTAACGTTTCAATGTTACTTTTTTCATGATTTTGATGCCGCCACCGCGGCCTCCACAACACTAGTACCGTATATATCATTAATACCCTTAACTTATAAGACCATAAGGAGTGGGTGTGGGGGGGGGGGGGGGGGGTGACCAATCAGATTACAAGAAAACATGTCCCACGCCAAGGGGCTTCCCCCCTTTTCACGTCCATTCCTGATGGTCTAAGGGTATAATGGTCAAACTTTCAAAGTAATGAATTTTATATTGAACAAGGTAAATATAAAAATTTAAAGTGTTTTCAATTTTGAATTGACATATTCAATACTAGTATTTTTTGCTGGATAATTTTGATAATGTATAGTAATACATATAAAAATTGCTAAATAATGTTCTCGAAATGAATAACGGAATTGAGAATCTCACTCATCAAAATAATTGCTAACAAAAGTATTTGCCCTTTTTATTCCAAATTTTCTCAAGGCCTATTTTGTGAATTGTCCCCACCAGAAGCGAAATAAAGAGGCTGTGGAGCCATTTAATCGCGGAACTCATCCATGAACTTCTGGTGGAATTCAGTCAGCCGTGAAACAATGGCCGGAATCTTTTCCTCTTGTGGCAATATGGTGCACCGAAAATGCCAGGTTCCAGGAACCTGTTGTAGCCAAACCAGTAATAATTCATCACTTAAAAACCATCAGACCAAACAGAAAACGTTAAACACTATGAACCAAGCTGAGTGTTCTCTACAAAACCACAGATATTGCGAGAACTAATCAAATCACAGTTATTTGTGTATTTATCTAAGATTCAAACATGGCTGGTAAAAACATTATTGTGGTGTGAATACACTTGAATTGATGTATGCATATCTATCTACATAAATTCACGTGTATTCATATACTATATACTTCTACGTATGTGTAAATTCGCTACATTTCTATGATCTACACATGTACTTAACTTGTTACGAGGAACAGAGAGGAGATAAACCAAGGAGATAACATAAATCATTTATTATTTTTTTTACAATCATACCTTTTTCCATTATTTTTAATGATAAATAAATGATTTTGATTAATTGTGATAGTTCTCGCAATAGCTGTGGTTACGTAAACACCCTCACCTATGACGCAGTATGAAAAGGGTATCTGAATTACCTGACCAAAACCAGAACCAGGAACCACAACTATACCAGTGGCGTTCAGAAGGCGTGCGGCATAGTAAGCGTCTGGTGCCTTTTTAAGTGATTCTGCTTCTTTTATTGCTTTGTTTGGCAGCCTAATGCGTGGGAAAAGATACATTGCACCTTCCGCTTTGTTGCAAGTAACACCCTCTAACTTGTTCAATCCATCTTCCAATATCTATTGTTCAATAATAAGAAAAGAAAAACAAAACTATAATTTACCATGAATTATCCTCTAACTTAGTGATCAATTAATATGATTCAATCGTTTTAAACTGACCTTTGCACGCCTTGCCAGGGATTGTAGGATGCCATCTTTTTCGGCAAAGTAGGATTCGTATGATTCATCTCCAACCTGCAAACACGCGTATTTAAATTATAATCATAATCAGTAAACCATTTGTCATTTGACGAAACCAAACATACCTTTGGAGGGCTCATAACAAGGCTTGCAAGAATTTGACCAGAAATATTTGAACACAAATTCACAGATGCCACCTTATAAATTTGTTCCCTAACCTCAGGACTAAAACCAGTCACCTCCATGTAACCACCTCTTTTCCCACATTCACCATAATACCCTGCACATTTGGAAATTCAAGATTTTGCAGGATATGTGTCATCATCGCCAAATAAAATGAAAGAAAAATATCCATACCTTTAGATACTGATTGAAAAGAAACCAAGGGGATATCCTTGTCGCCATATCCCATGGAACGCGCAACTTTCTTGAAAGAGTGAAACTGCTTCTCAGGGACATAGACATTTTCTTGGTATACCTACATCATGTCCGGTGTAACATTTAAGGTTTAACATATATTTTCTTAGAAAATTCTTCGACTAAATTCAGTAAATGGTGGAAATTCTTTACTTCATCTGCTAGAAGAACTAATCGTTCTTTCTTGCAGAACTCGACAATTTCACGTTGGTTCTCCTCAGCAAGAACCTACATATTAATATATTATAATTAAAAAAAATAAATTATCAGAAAAAACAGACAGAATACATTAGTGGTTACTTACTAAAACTAATACAAACATATATATACTTATATAATTACCTGTCTGTAGGGTTTCCTGGATTAATCACAGCCAACGCCCTAACAGTAATACCCTTTTGTCTAGCAGTTTCAAGTTGCTTCTTGAGCTCAGAGATCTCAAGTCCCCACCCTGTTGCTTCATCAAGATAATAAGGAACCTGAAAAACTCATTATGTGTTGCTCTATTAGTCTATTATACTTCTTTATAAACTTGAAGTTATCATTGTTGAACTCAAATACAGCAAAATAGTTTAAATTATCAGCAAAACTGCATACAAGAGTGCCACCGTGAAGGGCAATTGAAGCAGAATAAAGAGGGTACTGAGGAATTGGACAGAAAATTCCATCATTCTCTGATCTTATTAGTAACTGCATCATCATGTGGACCTGGTATAAAACATAGCACAATCTGTAATTAAGTTGACATGTTACACTAATTTCAAATATATATATTTTATACAACAAACAATAAGAGCATAAAAGCTTTACCCCTGGACTTGCACCATCCGTCAAGAAAATATCATTTGGGTCAGCGGGGAAACCATCACGAGCTTCAATGCCAGCAGCAATAGTGTCACGCAATCCCTTAACACCCTGATGTCCATTATATATAATGTATATCAAACTACTATAAAACACAAGCTTATATAATAGACTATACGTCTATACCATGTACGAAAAAAAATTAAAATTCCACATATTCAAAAGGCAGCAGTTTTACGGTTTTACCTGACTATGACTATATGCACCAGTTGCACTTCCAGGAATTTGATCAAGGATCTGCCATGCTCGCTCAATAGAATCAGCACTGTAAGTTTAACGATGCATTAGGGTACTTGAATTCATATAGGCTGTTACAGAAAATTACATAATTGACACCTGTCTAAATATAAATATATATACCTAAACAACCCCTGTGTTTCACTCTTATCCAATATGGAAGGATGATCACATAATGCAAGAACCTAGCAAATTGAATACACAACAGTAAGCAACAACTACAGAAAAAGATTAAAAAAAAACTTTTATAAACAGTATTGCAGAATGTAAACCTCTCTGAAGAAAGTAATCGGTTGTTGACCAAGAGATTGCGGATTTCCGATATTACAATAAAGTATCTGCAAAATATCAAAATATGACATCAATTAAGTAGAATTTAAACTTTTCTAACACAAGAAGAAAAAAATATATTATACCTCTTCGAAAGGATGAGAACCTGGATTTGCTTGCAGATCTTGCTGTAAATTCTGTAGTAAATTTAATGTAGAAACATCAGATAACAATCATTCAACTTAACTTAAGTTAGCAATCTTTTAGTCACTATATCAGTTAATGACACTGATATCATGCTGTAAATCCTGTACTAAATGAAGATCATTCAACTTAATGATAATCATACTTATTCAAATTTAGTTTATTTAGCAGAGCAACAAATTCACTTTATTACCTGAGCCAGAGAAACGATTTCACCGCGAACCGCATACTCACATTTCAAAACCTGGATATATACAGGAAAACATTAGCACATAGGCCTTTTTTACTAGCTAACATTTTTTCTCATTTTTTATGAACTTATCTGCTAATTGTGTATTTTATAAGCACAAACAATTTTAAGTGTCTGGACCAAGAAAAGTACAGTCTAGTATGATACCGATACCAATACCACTACTGTACCGAAAAATACCAAAACTAGTGAAGGTGTTAAAACCGAATACGGTACCGATTCTATCGGTTTGGTACAAGTATCATTGAAAATACTTAAAAACGAAAAATAGGTACAAGTACTAATGTTGTTAAGCCGGTATCGGTTTGTACTCCACTTGTTTTAGGGTGACATATGATTGACATATGATGTTTATTATAAGCAGTTTGAGATCCATTAATTCAAACAAACTCGTCATTTTATGTAAATTCAAAACTACAAGTGTGATTCCAAGTTGATTTCAATAAGCTCAAGTTCAATGATCCAATTAAACAAACTAACAATAAAAAGGTTAAAAAAAAAACAAATCAATGCTAATAAATCACGTGACGTAACCAAAACTAATAATATCAAGTAACGAACTAACAAACCTTGGGATTGATTGAGTCAACGGTAAGAGGAGGAGTTGACTTATCAGAAGCCATAGATGTATTGGAAGGAAGAGATGTTAAGAATCGAGCAAGTCTGGAAATATTATTATTATAATAATGTGAAGAAGGTTGATGAGGGAGATTTAAACGTGAGGTAGTAGTGGCGTTAGTGATCAAAAGTTTGGTTGTTTGGGCTATGAGTCTTCGCATGGTGTTTGGTTTTTAAGGGGAGTGTGTGTGATTGGGGGTGTTATTTGGTTCGTGGTGACTGGTGTGGTTTCGTGTTTAGCAAGGGAATGCCAAACTCGATTCAGACACGATTTGCAGGATCATATTTCAAACTTTTTTAATATTTTGTGTGTCTAAATTCTAACATCATTTAATTCGTATTGATTAATTGAGTTTACTATTATTATACTGATAATGATTTATATGAATGAAACATTGAAACGTTTATTAATTAGGGTAACGATTTTTCTTGGTAAGCAAAAGATCTATATAAGAATGAAAGTAGTTAAGTAGGCCATAAGGGGGGTTTGGGCGCAACCCGAAATGGCCTCAGGTACCCCACAACCCTCATGAGCACACCGTCATCTGTAACCTGGATAGTGGGTTTCGTGTAGTTTTAGGTATCATTTCCGGGTTCTAGGTCACGACAGAAAAAGGGTGTGCAAAGGAGGGAGGGAGAGAGATGCAGGGGGTATCCGAATGCTTCACGGCTGGTGCCACTGGTGAGAAGGGTTATTAGGTGGTGGTGTGCGGGTAGTCTAGGTAGCGGCATGCATTGGTGAGATGGATTGGTACAGCGGGTGAGATTGTCAGTAAGTGAGGAAGGGGCAAACTCAGGTAAGCATGTTTGGGTATCCTACTCGGTCGGTAACGCTATCGTCGACGGTTTGGGCAGCACAAATCAGGTACAAATATGGGGTGGGGATTCCTAGTTGAGGTAATGCAATTGTGACCCTTGTATAACGACTTTGGAGCTGTTGAAAAAAAAAATCAAAATTTGAACTCTATATGCATATCACATTTTTTTTTTGAACGGCCAACTAATCAACGCCGGGTACTTCGTACGCGGCCCCCCAGTGGCAAAGACAGGGGCACGACCCGGCCCACCCCGACGCACGGAGCCCCTAGCCCGCCCGACAGCCCGCTTCCAGGGAAAACCCGACCCACACACCCGCTCGAAGGCACGACAGTAGTGAACCGGTAAAAGCTGGCGAGATCAGGAATCGAACCCCTGACCACAAGTGGCCCTGAGTCTTCCCTCATTTCCCATATCCCCACAAATGCAACTAGTGGGATTCGAACCCAAGTCCCCCAAAGGAGAACTTGAGCCCGTCACCAGTTGAGTTGCATTGGAAGATATATGCATATCACATTTATTTACATGAATTTTGCCTCAATTTCTCCTCTGTATACCAGCTTTTAATCCAAATTCCATAACTATTTATTTTTATAACCAGATGATGATCTTGGAGTATACATTGCACCGCTCGATTACGATGATATATTCTTAAGCGATAATAGCTTACAATTTATTACGGATCTCGTCTAGCAAACCAAACATGAAGACACAACAACAAATAAAAATAAGATATGTGCCATGTGATTGCGAAAAAGGTCACCAAGTTCTAATGAAAGTTTATCCGTCGACAACCCCAAATATAATAAAGGTATGTTGAGAGCAAGGTATCATATGTAGAAAGTCGAAACATTGCTTTTTAAAAATTGTAGGTGATAAAGAAGCAAAATATGAATGTATAACTCATTTATTTTTAAATAAAAGAAAGGAAAAAAAACATATTTTAGAGTAGTGATACCATCTATTAAGGTGTTTTAGGATAGTTGATGGTAACAATGAAGTAGCGGTTTAGGATCGCAGGAATCCAGGGAGGTGCTATTGAGCGCCCATTAATTTGTTAAAATATTACATTTTTAATTAACTTAGGCTTTGATGGACCTTTCTCAATTTTTATTTGATAATAAGACATGTGTAGACGTGTAGTGGTGGGTTATTTGGGCATTATGTGACATATCTCATGTGGGTTTTACATGGGGCTTGAAAGGGTTTGAAATTAACAAGGAGCGTAATGGTTTCAAGCCCTTCCAATCATTGTTCAATTCTTATTATTTTTTTAAATTTAAAACAAATAATATTTCATTAAATATTTCATTAAACACAAATAAAAAAAACTAAAATACCATAAATAAAAAAATACGAACCATACTAAAAAATAAAAATCTATACATATAATAAACCAAAGCCATTTTAATGACATGGCACTTAAAGAGACATTCTTCTCTTTGAGTGTGCCATGTGTCATCCCATATGGCATTGAGATATTTTAGGAAAAAAATAATTTAAAAACAAAATTGGATTTTTCTCTCTTTTATTTCCTCCCATAATTTTTAAAACGTTAATATATTTTATATACGAGATTTTTTAAAGAAAAAAAATTACACCAAATTAACGAGCGTTTTATTATCTTTCCAACGAGTACCATAGTGCTATATAAAAAAACGGAGAAAAAACGACTATTTTTTGTGTGGTTTCGTTCATACAGGAAAAAAAACACGAAGTGTTCAGATAAATCATTAATCATCATGTATAATAAACCAAAGCCATTTTAATGACATGGCACTCAAAGAGGCATTCTCCTCATTGAGTGTGCCATGTGGCATTAAGATATTTTAGGAAAAAAATAATTTAAAAACAAAATTAAATTTTTCTCTCTTATGTTTACTCCTATAATTTTTAAACGTTAATATCTTTTATATACGAGATTTTTTAAAGAAAAAAATTACACCAAATTAACGAGCGTTTTATTATCTTTCCAACGAGTACCATAGTGCCATATAAAAAACGGAGAAAAAAAAACGACTATTTTTTGTTGGGTTTTGTTAAAACAGGAAAAAAAAACACAAAGTGTTCAGGTAAATCATTAATCATGTATAGGTAAGTCACTAATTATGTTCAAATCAGTAAATATGAATTCTATTTCCAACATGAGTTAGCATTGGAGTACATTGTTTTAGGTTAGATATTAATATTAGAGTCATACATTGTTTAAGGTTAGGCGTTAACATTGAAGATATATTTTTAATTGTTTTAGGTTAGCTGATACCCGAAGCTTTCATGCATGTAACTGTAAAGCGCATCATTCTATTTCATATGTAAAATTAATATGTCATATTAGATTTTTCAACCCCGGGACGTTCCCGGGGTATAATCTAGTAAAAAATGAAACAATTTAAAGTCCGTGTTTGGGATTAAACCTAAGTCCCCACACTAAGAGGTTAGAGGCTCTGCCAGTTAAGTTCTAAGATCAGTGGCGAAGCTTGAGAATTCGGACCGGGAGGGGGGGGGGTCACAGTCACCGGTCACAGGAGGGACCTATTTTTTTTTTTGTATAGCTATGTTTCGGGTGATATGTTTGGGTCAGTGATTCGATTTGGGTCGAGTCAAACATTAAATACAATTAAAGCCTTAATTTATACCTAAAGTCATAATTATTTTCAGCCCTAATTTTTAAACGATGTGAAAATATTCTAAACTACTTTACGCCTCCTATAACAGGTCATCGATTAGTTTTAGCTAATATACAACAATCCAAAACTTGAATGGTTCAAAAGATTAATAATCAAGTGTGATCAAATTAGCGAGTTACAACTAGCCATAATAAGTTACAACTAGTCATAGTGATTTCCATGTTGCAATAAAACGCTTCAAAGTAGGGATGACAAAAGTACATTTTGAGGTCAATGAGAATACACCAAACATGAAAAGACAGCATTCAAAATAACTCCTTAGGATAAGCAGAAAGAAAACATAGAAAAACAAGTAGCAATATGACTAGATTACATCATCATACTAGATTCAACATTTTCACGAGTCGATTTCCAGCAACTAAATCATATACACCTCTACCTAGTTTCAAGTACACCTGTTGTGACAGTCAACATTCAAAAGAATTCCTTAGGCCAAGCAGAAAGAGAACATAGAAAAAACAAGTGGCAAAACTAATGCTACAATGATCTAAAGGTCTTCATCATCGCTGTCGCTGTACCCGTCCCAGTCCCATTTCTTAACAACGATTTGTACTGGTGATGCGCGTGGGGCCTGTGAGAGAGCTTCTAACATGTCGGACTCTTGAGCTTCCTCTTCAACCAAACTAAGTATGCTCACCTTCTTGAGTTTTGGTGACCTGGCCAAGATAAACTCTACAAACCACATCTCACACTTAAAGCTGCTGAAAAATCTAATCTCCAGTTCCTTCAAATGCTCCAACCGAACATCTGAATATTCTTTCAATTTACAACAGCATGTCTGATGACCATAACAACCATAATGCTCCATATCAATCTACAGAAACGGTCGTCACTATTTTTGTCAGTGGATAAGGCGAGGATTAATATTAACCAGGAGAAAAAAAAAAGGATATACCTCTAGCTCAATCTTCTCCAAGTTTGGGGAACATTTGATCAAAGCAGCAAGAAAAGTTAATCCATGGTTGTCGGTGAAGCACATTTTGTAAAAACAGAAGTATTTAAGGTGGTTTAGCGACGTTGGAAGCTCGCGTGGAACGGAGTCTAGAACAAGCCACTTCAACCATAAGCCAAAAAAAAAAAAAAAAATTAGAACCAAAGTTTAATTTTGTTTTCTTACAGGGTCATATATGATGTGGATCAGTAAATATTACCGGCTGGATATAGTACCCCCAAATAAGCATATGTTTAATCATAGGTAAACACTGGAACAGCTCAATAATAGTGCAATCTTTAGAACCGATATCTCCATCTGGAAACTGCAGCAAATTACAATTTTCAGATAAGTTACAAAAGCCCATGAGCATAATTATTCAAGTGAGTACTTACCATACTGAAGCTCTCAAGTGATGGACAATTAGATAAAAGATGAATAAGAGCTTTTGTACGGATCCTTACATTCGCAAAGCTTAAGCTTCTAAGGTTACCAAATCTAATGGATGTTGGTTGATGGTTAAGATCAATGTCCCTGAGATACAGGTTGGTGTCCATTAGCCCAATACCTGCAATCAATCTCATGCAACATGTTCAAGACAACTTAAAGAAATAAACTTGGTATTAAAGAAATAAAATTGTTTTATCTTATAATTTTAACACCCCTCCTCAATTTTATTTCCCAAACATGTTACACAACCTTATTTCATCACACATCCTTTCATGATGACTTGGTAAAAGTCCTTTGGTAAATATATCAGCCAATTGATTATCAGAACTTATTTTTAAAATCTTGACAGACCCTTTTGCCACAAGTTCTCTTAAAAAATAGATATCAATACCAAAGTGCTTCGTTTTGTCATGAAAAACAGGATTTGAAGCTATTGACATAGCAGAAGTACTATCAGTAAACAAACTGATTGGGAGTTCAACATTGACATACAATTCAGAAAGCAAATTCTTAAGCCACAAGACTTCACAAGCTACAGAACATAATGCTCTGTACTCAGCTTCTGCAGAAGATCTAGAAACAGTAGACTGTTTCTTACTCTTCCAAGAGACCAAACAACTACCCAAATATACACAGAATCCAGTTACAGACTTTCTTGTTTCTTGGCATTTAGCCCAATCTGAGTCAGCATATGCTGTCAGATTAAGACTGTCTGATTTAGTGACCAACAACCCTTTACCAGGAGCACTTTTAAGATATCTTAAAAGTCTAAAAGCAATCTTTAAATGCCCCTTGGTAGGTTTGTGCATATACTGACTTAGATAATGCACACTATAAGATATATCTGGTCTGGTATGAGATAAGTAGATTAATTTCCCTACTAGTTGCTGATATCCAGTGATGTTATCAACAACTTTATTGTTATCAGTAACTGTTCTAGACAAAACATGATATTGTTCTATGGGACATGATACTGGTTTACAACCAAGCATCCCATATTCATCAAGTAACTCAGTACAGTATTTCCTCTGGGTTAAGCAAATGCCATTTTCATGCTTAACAACTTCAATGCCCAGAAAATACTTTAACTCTCCTAAGTCCTTAATCAAAAACTTAGTCTTAAACAGTTTTTTAATGTTTTCTATTTCATTTACTGAATTACCAGTAAGTATTATGTCATCAACATATACTAGTAATACCAGAAACACATTCTCACCCTTTTTAACAAACATAGAGTGATCACATTTGCTTTGAATAAATCCAAACTCTAACAAAGCTTTTACAAGTTTCTCATTCCACATCCTTGGGGCTTGTTTTAAGCCATACAAGGATTTTTTAAGTTTACAAACTTTGTTAACATCAGACTCACACTCATACCCTTCAGGAATAGACATGTAAACATCTTCATATAAGTCACCATACAGGAATGCATTATTTACATCAAGTTGAAAAATTTTCCATTCATTGTGTACAGCTAAACTAACAACACATCTTATAGTCACAAGTTTTACTACAGGTGAAAAAGTTTCATAATAATCTAACCCTTCCCTTTGACTATACCCCTTAGCAACTAATCTAGCCTTGTACCTATCAACTTCTCCTGTAGACTTATATTTAATTTTAAAGATCCATTTACATCCTATCTTATGTCTTCCCTTAGGAAGATCTACTATTTCCCAGGTATTGTTCCTATAAAGAGCTTCAAGCTCTTCATTCATAGCCTTGATCCAATTTGGATCTTTTATGGCATCCTGATATCTTTTTGGTTCAATACTTTTGTCAAGACTAGACAAAAAACATTTAGAATCAAAAGACAATTTGGACAAATTAACCACACTTTCCAAACCATATTTCACTTTTCCTTCTACAACAAAATCACTTAGTTTTCTGGGAAAACTCACAGTCCTAGTTGACCTTCTAGACTGACTTAATTCTACTTCATCAACAGCAGTGTCACCCTCAGATTGAATATTTAGATCATTTTCAGTATTCACATAGGGAGCCTTACCATTTCCTTCTGGTTCAACACTAGGCTGCTGCTGTTTATCAGCCAAGCCATTAGTGGAACCTGAATGACTGGTTTGCTCACCCTCATGTGTTCCTAAATCCCTATTACCTGTACCCCTCCTGTCATCATAGGGATCATTCACATCTAAAGGCTGTTGATGATCTGTGTTTTCAAAAAGATCAAAAAAATTTAAAGAGTTTATTTCCTTGTCAATATTGGTTTCAAATTTATCAAAAACAACTTTTTCTTTAAAAGGAAAACAAGATTCAAAAAACTTTACATCTCTAGAAAACTGTATTTGTTTACTTTCTAGACTATAAACCTTATACCCTTTCTTTTCATGTGAATACCCAATAAAGACACACTTTTCTACCTTACTCTCTAATTTGTTTGACTCATTTAAAATAGTACTAAAACACAGACAGCCAAAAACCCTTAGATGTTCTAAGAAGGGTTTAAAACCATACATTACTTCATAGGGAGACTTTCCATTCAACACTGATGAGGGAATCCTATTTATCAGATAAGAAGCAGTTAATATACATTCAGTCCAGAACCTTATAGGTACATTACTTTGAAATAACAAAGATCTGGCAACATTCAACAAATGCCTATGTTTTCTCTCTACCACCCCATTTTGTTGGGGTGTATAAGCACAAGTTGTTTGATGAATTATACCATTATTTCTACAAAAATCTTTCACTTGATTATTTACAAATTCTAAACCATTGTCACTTCTTAGAATTTTTACATTTTTATGAAACTGATTTGAAATAATATGAACAAAATCCTTTATATGTTCAAACACTTCGGTTTTATACTTCATCAAACAAACCCACACAGCTCTTGAGAAATCATCAACAATTGTTAAAAAATACCTATGACCTTCTCTATCAGGGACCCTGTAAGGTCCCCAAACATCCAAATGTACAAGTTGACCAACATGTAAACTTTTATGATCACTTAAAGGAAAAGGTTCTCTATGTTGTTTGGCCTTGTGACATATTTCACAAGGTTCATGATTATTATGTGTTCTAAATTTTAATTCAGGTTTAATTAGTTGGATTACTTGATTAGCAGGATGTCCCAACCTAGAATGCCAAACATCAAATAGACTAAAGCTATTAAAACACACCTTAGAGGACATACAAGCACTGCCATACATATACAATCCATCAACCTGATTACCAGTCACCAGGACTTTCCTTGTTAACAAGTCCTGAACATAACATGTATTTTCATCAAAACCTATATACAACTTACTGTCTCTAGCCAGTTTATGAACAGATAACAGATTAACATTATATTCAGGCACAACTAAAACATCATGTAAAACAACTTTATCAGCCAATTTAAGTTTCCCAATTTTAGTAACTAAAGCTGATGTTCCATTAGGATGTTTTACTTTTATGTTTAAGTCAGAAACATCAATGTAATCAAACAAGTTTTTATCACTATTGACCATATGTTCATTTGCCCCTGAATCTATTATCCACCCAATACCAATTAACTGACCATCTGAACTAGTGAAACAGTAAACATGTGAACTAGTAGAAGATGCACAAAAAACTCTACCAGATAGGTTGCAACTAGAAGATTCAGATGACTTATCATTCAACAAACTCAACAACTTAGCCACCTGCTCATTTGATAAAGCAGTAACAGTACCATTAGCAGTATCAGAACTAGCATTATTAACAACAGGTTTCTTGCCTTGGTATCCTTTAGGTTTAGCCCAATTAGGATATCCTATTATCTCAAAACATTTATCAATTGTATGACCTGTTTTGTTACAATGTGTACACTTTAGACTCTGATTAGATCCTTTACCAGTCCTTTTATTCTCAACTTTAGACACAAAACTCACAGTTGGAGTAGTTTTTGAAGAACTACTTGAGTTCCTATGAGACTCTTCCCTGGATACCAAGGCAAAAGCCTCTTTCACAGTAGGTAACTCAGTTCTAAGTAACAGAGTTGTTCTAACATGTTGATACACATTGTCAAGTCCCATAAAAAATTGCATCAATTTTATCATGTGACTATAGTCATTAAATTGCTTAGATGCATCACAAGTACAAGAAGGAAGTTGCACAATTTGATCAAGTTGTAACCACATTATATTCAACTTATGATAGTAATCTGATACAGGCATACCACTCTGACTAAATGAATTTATTTTTTGATACAAACTAAATACAACTGAACCATCTATTTTATCATAAGTTTCCTTTAAATCTTTCCAAACTTCAGAAGCAAGTTTGGAATATACTTGTCCCATATACAATTCATCAGACACAGAGTTTAAAATCCAAGTTAAAACCACAGAGTTGCATCTGTCCCATTGCCTAGCTAACACAGGATCATCAGTTGGTTTAACACATTCGCCATTTATAAATCCTATTTTATTTTTAACTTGCAACCCTAATATCATAGCATTAGCCCATATAGTGTAATTTTCAGTTCCTTTCAATTTTACACTAACAATGGTTAGATTAGTGGAATCACTAGCATGCAAATAAAGTGGGTCACTAGCATCAAGTTTGCTCACTAAGGTCACATTGTTCCCATTAGGAGCAGGATCATTAGGATCTTGCCCCACAATAGGACCCTGAACAGGATTATCCATATTATCAACCAACAGCAGATATAATCAGACAACACAGACAATCAACAATTAATCACAAGTAATGCCTAATTATCCACAGATCAAGCAAGTAACACAGACAATTAATCAGAACAGACAAAAAAACAACAATCAATCAGAGAAACACTCTCAACAGTAACAAGACCTAATAACCAAAACTTTTACACACACAACGGCGAAGCCACGTGGGTGTCCAGATCGTTGGTTCGTCACTCAATGGTGCCAACGCAAGTCCTCACGTGGGAGCCCCTAGACCTAGACCAACCCTAAAGCTAAAACAGGAACTCAGCCTGTACAAAGACTCCTTAGGACTGAACTCTAGAAAGCAGTAAAAATTAAGGAAAGATCTCACCGAGAATGCCCAAGTTAGGGTTCTCCAATAACAAACTCGTAATACTGCAACCTTCACTTAGGGTTACAGTATCAGAGAGCAAGACAATATGCCTCCAACAGCCACAAACAACCAGATCTGATCTTCTTGTTTACCAAAAACCCTAGATCTGATCAATCCAGCCCAAGAATCCAAACGTCAGGTCAAGATCGAGATAGATCTATACCTATCAGAGGTGAATAACACCAATCAAGAACCAACAGATCCAAAGAGACACACGGAAAACCAAAACGACAGCGGAAGAAATCAAGAACAAGAGCCTAAGAGCTCTGATACCATGTCAGAAACATGGAATCAAAACATTCAAACTTTATTCAACAAGAATCCCAACCCTAAATGTTTCAACCCTTACAAAAGATACAATCAAACTCTACCTCACTTATCTCTCTGATACAATGATTAACTAGGTAAAAGAGAATGTACAGACTCTATAATAACAACGTATAGAACCAATGATTATCAGATTCAAGATGAATCTGATATAAACTTCTAACCTAACCAGAGAGAATACCAAGTGAAAGAGATGAACGAATGAATAACTAAAAACAATAATCAGGAGAGAAGCATTCATTATATAGTATGAGTAGAAGCTTCTACTCAACTAACACACACGCAATAGCTCTCCACCGTTAGATTGAATCTACACGAATCCAAAGAATGATGAACGACTGAGATTGACTTCAACTTGTAGAGTTGTTATAACAAATGTGCAGATGAACCTCTTCTAATGAACCTTGAACTCTTATTCTGAACCTCTTGAACTTCCAGACTCCTATAAGCCCACAACTCACTTGATCCATATCTACCAGCCTATGATCATTAGCCCAATGTGTCCATTAGCCCAATACCTGCAATCAATCTCATGCAACATGTTCAAGACAACTTAAAGAAATAAACTTGGTATTAAAGAAATAAAATTGTTTTATCTTATAATTTTAACACCTTCTAACTGCCTAACCAACCTAACTGACTCACTTAACCAAGCTCACTAACTACAGTTATTTTTACAACTAACTGCAGTTGACCGTTTATGTTACCCAACCAATTTTAATTTTAATTTTAATTTTAATTTTAATTGAGTTAATATATCTGTAAAACCAAAAAAATAGTTTATAAATCATAGTCGACATCTACAATCGAACAGCTGTGATTATAGTTATTGGCTTGAGAGGAAAAGAGTCAAAACTATCAAAAGTGTTGTCCGGTCCTTTTCGGCTTACGGTATTTCAGTTTGTTTGCTTGTGCATAATATATAGTTTGGAGGCGTATGGATTGATTTTAGGTGAAGATTAATATTTTCATTGAGATTAGGGAATAGGTTAGTGTGGTTTGTTCACACACTAATTGTGTTTGGCTGCTTTAGATTAACTAAGTTGCATCGGTTTGCAATTAACTGAAGTGAAATTTGGGGGATGAAACCCTTTTATTTAAAACAATTAAAAACATGTCATTTTTATTACTCGTATACTAATTAGATAAGAGTAGAAGTCTCACTAGCTATATATATATGATGAACTAGATTATACCCCGGGAACGTCCCGGGCTTGAGAAATCTAATATGACATATTAATTTTACATATGAAATAGAATGATTCGCTTTACAGTTACATGCAAGAAAGCTTCGGGTAACACCTAACCTAAAACAATTAAAAATGTGTCTCCAATGTTAACGCCTAACCTTATACAATGTATAGCTCTAATATTAATATCTAACCTAAAACAATGTATAACTCAGAACAAAACCCCACAAAAAATAGTCGTTTTTTTCTCCGTTTTTATATATAGTACTATGGTACTCGTTAGAAAGATAATAAATCGCTCGTTAATTTGGTGTAATTTTTTTCTATAAAAAAATCTCTTATATAAAAGATATTAACGTTTAAAAGTTATGGGAGGAAACATAAGAGAGAAAAATCAAATTTTATTTTTAAATATTTTTTTCCTAAAATATCTCAATGCCACATGAGATGACACATGGCACACTCAAAGAGGAGAATTACTCTTTGAATGCCATGTCATTAAAATGGCTTTGGTTTATTATATGTATAGATGAGATTGTCTTTTTGGTCTTGTCCCTGTCTCCCACACCGTCCCCCTCCTTTATTCTCGTCCCTCATGTCTTCAAAAGGACGCCCGAGACGGGCCAATAGGATTTTGCACATTTAATGCTTTTACCCTCTTTTGTTCTCATCCCTCTCATGTCTCCACACCCTTGCCATGTCTCAAAAATGAGAACATGGGTCTTGTCTTACGTGGCGTCCTATATGGCATTAAGACATGACTTTTTTCATGTCTCCACACCCACTAGCCTAACCGTCTTTGTCATCATACAACAATTCTATTTAGATACGTTTGACTTTGTTGGAACACGAAACACACCAAGGTTGGCTTGTCAAACATAGTGAAGTTAAGCCTGGATACTTTGACCACCTAAGAGTTTATAAGATATTGATCTTCATATTTGAGTGTTGCATCTATTAAATATTCAACTATTACATATATAACTTGAGTTAAAAGCATAAAAAGATCAGTCTAGGCATAAGGTGCTTGTTGGAGACCATAAGTGCCTTGTTGAGATGGCAGGCATGTTTTGGTTTGTTAAAGGGAGTCATACTCAATTAATCTCATCAGCAGCAGAGCTAAGGTAGGGTTTGACGAGGGTAAGATGTAGAAAACATTACCTCTACCCCGTGAGAATAGAGAGGTTGCTTTCAGTGAGACCCTCGGCTCGATAGTGATTTTGTATCAAGCCTTGGACATAAGACACATAACACTTAACAATCGGGACAAGCCCGATTGGTGCATGTAACCCCTTGTCTTTTGGCTATCAACGCCACCACATGATGCATAATTAACCATCCGTCGTTTTTAACGTTATTTTCACGAAATTAGTAAAATAACGTTAACCCCCCCCCCCCCCCCCCCCCCCCCCGAGGGCCACACATATATACATTATATGCGCGTAGCCGTAAGCGGACTAGTTTGTTAAAGAGAGTATTGGATTCATATAATCCTAACGACCAGCTATTGGGTTGTTAGCCGCCATCGGTCCCAACTATTAAAATGTGTGTTGGTAGTCCCACCTTTTAACATATTGTCTGTCAACTATTGGCCGCCACCGGCCACAATTGATGTGGCATGCTTGCATGTCAAATTCCCTTTTGCGTGTCAAATTCCCTCTTAGAATTCTGTTCATGATGATCCGTTGATGGACAACATGTTTAAAGATGGGACTGCCAGCACACATTTTATTAGTTGGGATTAGTGGCGGCCAATAGCTAATAGTTGGGATTATTTAAACCCAATACTCTTTGTTAAAATCGAAAAATCCATGTGCTTGTGGTGCAACATACTGTTTCATCTAAGTGGCCATGTTGGAATGCCTTATTGACGTCTAGTTGGTAAATAGGCTAAGCAATGAAAATGGTTTTACACGCCATGAGACAATCAATTATTGACTGGCTAAATGTAGGATGTTAAATATGCCATGACTATAGCCCCCAGTGTTCAAACTCCATGACTTCGTTAAAGAGTGTGTAGCGAAGACTGATGCTTAGGTAATGGGAGAAGCTACACAATACAATGGTCACCATATGAGGAAGAACTTTGGACTGTAGATTGCAGTTTATGTTTTAACTTTTAAGGAAGCGAAAAGGGTATTTGCTTGACTTAGACTTTTAAGATATGAAGTGATCATTTCAGCCTGAATTATCTGATGGAAAAATGGGTTGTCAAATTTGTTTAGGCTCTATGAAGTCCTCGCTTTGAGGACTTTTGTTGGCGTTGTTGAATGAAATTGAAGTTTCAAAAAAAAAGTATCTTATAAAAATGGAAAGGGAAATATAGCGGTACATGCACTTCTAGACTGTCCACACAGTTCAACTACATGACATGAATCTAAGTGATATTTCTTACAATTTGTTATAAAAGTTTCAGTGAACCAAAATCAAAATACTGCTCTTAAACAGGTTATTCATGCACGCAAAATGGTACAACCCAAAGGCTGTAGAAAATATGATTGCGACAACGAGTAGCTAATAAAGAGGGAATGTTAGTGTTTGGAACTAAGGCTTAGTTGAAACAATATTACTTATCTATTTTACATAATACTGAAAGTACTATATAACCTTACTTGGAACTGATTGCTGTAGACAAACAAGCTATCAACAATTCTAAGTATCTCATGTCACAAACCTTTAACAAAACCAGTAAATATTCAACACTAATCAAATAAACCTACATGTATGACGACAAGGTCGAGCTCATTTTAGATCAGATCATATACGCCCCTACCTAATTTTGACTTTGAGTAACCTATTGTTAAAGCCAACATTCAAAAGAACTCCTTAGACTAAGCAGGAAGAAAAAAAAATGGAAAGACAAGTAGCAATGTTACTAGATTATATCGTACGTCTCAAAGCTAATTCTTGAGTGATCTAAAGGTCGTTGTCAACCCACCTACTCAACAACTATTTGTACCGGTGATGCACGTGGGGCCTATAAGAGATCTTTTAACATATCCGACTCTTCATCCTTTTCAACAAAACTATGTATGCTCACCTTCTTTAGTTTTGGTGACCTTGCCAAGATAAACTTAACAAACTCCATCTCACGCTTCAAGTTGCTGAAAAATCGAATCTCCAATTCCTTTAGACTCTCCAGCCAAAGATCTGGATATTCTTCTAGTTTACCGCAACATATCTCATTTTCATAACAACAACTATGATCTGTATTAATCTACAAAAATGGTCATCATTATTTTTTGTCGGTGGATTTTGGCGAGAATAAAAATAAACAGGAGAAAAAAAGATTTACCTCTAGCTCAATTTTCTCCAAGTTTGGGGAACATTTGATCAGAACAGCAAGAAAAGTTAATCCATGGTGGTCAGCGAAACACATTCCGCAAAAACTGAAGTATTTGAGGTGGATTAGCGAGGTTGGAAGCTCTACTGGAATGGAGTCTAGAATAAGCCACTTCAACCATAGGCCATAACAAAAATTTAGAACCAAAGTTTAAATTTCTTTTCCTTCATTCATATATAATGTGGATAAGTAACTATTACCGGATGGACACAATACCCCCAAATAGTCAGATGTTCAATCACAGGCAAACATTCGAATAGTTCAATAATAGTGCAATCTTTAGAACCAATATCTCCTGTATTCTGCAGAAGCTTACAATTTTCAGATAAGCTACAAAAGCCCGCGAGAACAATTATTTAAGGGAGAACTTACCAGAGTGAAGCTCTTAAGTGATGGACAATTAGATAAAAAATGAAGAAGAGCTTTTGTACGGATCCCTACATTAATAAAGCATAAGCTTCTAAGGCTACCAAATCCAATGGATATTGGTTGATGGTTAAGATCAACGCCAATGAGATCCAGGTCTGTTAACTGATGCAAAGAGTAGGCACATAAGGGTAACTTATAATTCTTATCACTGAACGCAAGTGTTAGTTTCTTGACGGTATGGTTCCTTGACAAGTGAAATATTGTTTGATCAAGTTCAAAACAGTGGGTGTTTTTGAAGGCGTATAATGCGAACTCGTGTATTGGACCTTGACGCATTAACAGAACTTGGTGTATAGCATTGAAGAGTTTACGACGGTTGTGGTCCACAAACACAAGTTTGGGAATTGTGGTCCACTTGTACCTCCATTCCCTTGAGAGGATACTTGTCCTTGCCGCCTCTTGAATTGGTAAAAGACATAGGATTTTTTCGATTATGGTTTGAGGAAGTGTGCTGATTATATTCGAAGACAACAGTTGAGCGTTAGACGAACATTCAGCATTCATCTTCGAGTGTTCTTGTCAGATTGATACTAGATACATAAGCTGCCAAATACAACATTAGGAGAACGTTCAACACGAAGTTTAAAAATTCAACGAGCCTCGAGGCGAACCGAGGCGTAATCTTGAGGCGGAAACAAAAAATAAATATAAAAATTATATATCTTATAAATAAAATAATTGACCCAAAAAGTCTAAAAACACCATAAACATACATCAAAAATAAAATAATCGACCCAGATATGTCTAAAACACCATAAACATACATCAAACATAAAATAATTGACCCAAAAAGTCTAAAAACATAAAAACACACACATAAAAATACCCTAAACCCCCCTGACCCCCTGAGGTGCACTCGAGGCGCAAATTTTCTCAACGCCTCAGCCCTTAGAGGCGTATGTACATACTGAACCCCATCAGGCGTGCCTCACACTCGTTTTTTTGGTGCCTCGCCTCGAGGCGCGCGTTGAGGCACACACCTCAAACGTTTTTTAAACCATGGTCATACGTCAGTGTTTGTATGCGAGGATTATTGCATTTTCATTCCAATTTATAGTTGATCTGCTGGAACCTATATTAGTCTATAGTTGAGTGATCTGCTTTTGCTTATGATTAACTTATAAAGAGTTATATAATCAGTTTAATACTTAGCACACACAACAAAATGTATTATCAAATGATGAGTTAAAGTTATTATACCCTTACTTTATCAATTAATTCTTTAAAAAAATATAAGTTGGAAACACTCATCATAGCCATGTATCGAACACCAACGGCTAATGATCAGTTAAACTTGGTCACTATATCTATGGATTAACATTTGGCAGCCATATGAACACATGAGATGCATGTTCTATCGATGAAACCATACGACTTTTTATGAATGTTGAAATTAATTAAAGGCAACAGTTATATAAAAAAAACAAAAGAGAAGGAAACATAGAGTTTTAACAAAATAAAAAGCAGAGAAATAAACCCTAAAATCACCGAAATAAACCCAAAATTCACGGAAACAGAAGCCTAAAATCAAACATCTATGACTTTAAATGAGAACACAATGCATTAAACAACTTATAAACCCTGAAATCACCGAAATAATACCTGAATTGGAATGCGTTTATGCGTGCTGTGTGGATGGGTACTTCACTCATAAACCCTAAAAATATTACTTTTTTTTTAAGGTTAACTTAATACCTAACCTACGTGTTTTAAAGGCAAGGTGTTGGGCTTTGCCTTTGCCAATGATAAATCATCTAATTGGACTCAAACCCACCTCCTTTACTATTTTACATCGCCTGACTTTTATTAAAAAAAAAAAAAATTTAATGACAAGCACTTACTTGTAGTAACTATAAGGTTACAAAGTTACATGTTTGTTTAAAAGTATGACAATTTGAATATACAAAACTAATTTGTATGGGTGTTACCCTAGGATATTATTGTGCCATGAAATTAAATGTAATACCAATCATTCTGCTACGTTAAGATCAAGGTGTCTGTGTTTGTTTGGTCAACAGTGGTTTGGTACATAATGTAAAGTTTGGAGGCGTATGGATCGATTTTAGGTTAGGGTAATATTTTCGTCAAGATTAGGGAATAGGTTAGTGTCGTTTATTCACACACTTATTGTGTTTGGATGCTTTAATTACGCTACATTGGTTTGTAATCAATCGAAGCCAGGGGTGAAGATTAGTGAGGGCCAGGGGTGCCCTGACCCCACCGTTTTTTGGCTCAGTAGCGTAAGTTTACGATTTTCGTAGGTAATTTTTATATGGATTGAGTCCGGCCCCTACCGGTTCGGTGATTATAGGGTTTAATCGAAGCCAAGCTTTGACTCGTTTAAACTATCAAAGCGAGCTCTAGCCGAGCTTTTAGCTCCTATAAAATTGTTCTAGAATTATTTCGAGCACAAAATATTAGGCTCAAACCGAGAGCCTAGTCGGCTCTCGGGCTCGGAGACTAGGCTCGAGGTTGGCTCGGTTCGTTTACACACCATCTTCTCCTCTAACTCATTGTATATCATTTAGCACTGTCACATGAACAACTTTACACAAATGCATGTTTTGTGGTGAAATTATACAATTGAGCAATCATCTATTAATTTTAAAATCGAAGTATCAACACTTATCAATCTATCAGCGAACTAAACCCTATAATCACCGAAACAAACCCTAAAATCACAGTAAAATCAAAATAAAGAAAGTTCTTTACTGTAAATGAAACAACACATAAATCAAATAGTTAAGTTGAAAATATAATTAAAGAGGAGAAGATAGTAAGATACTCACCAAGGAACGTGATCTTTACGCTCTGTTGAGTGAATAGAGTGTATGTGTGTGCATATGTCGAGTCAACTTTTGTGGAGTTATCTGTTTTAACTCATAGTTTCATAGTTAAAATTCTTATTGCTTCTTTCGTCTACGCCCATTTTTTAGGTAAGGCGATGCATTTGCGCTTTTAGTCAGGCAAATTGCGCCTCAATTCTTCAGGTGATGGTTTAGGTTTAGATTTCAGCTCACTTCCCAAATTCCGGAGAGTTTCCAGCCAAAATTCGTTAAGTTATGGCTAGATTCCAGCCAGATTTCTACTTTATATAAGAAAAGCTACTTCTATACACTAATACATCGGTATTTTAAAACTTTTGATACTAACTAGATGAAAAACAGTATTATTTTAATATATTTTTACTTTATTTTCTTTGTTTGTTTTTTTATCTCGGCCCTCACTTTTTTTGCGCCTTGTACCTAGGCCCCAGGCAAGGCCTCGCTTTAACTTAGAGGTTGTTTGATAAGTTCTAAATAGGTAAGTGTTGACTCAGTAAAAAGTCTAAATGGTTAAAATGTTCTGAATAGTTAAGTGCTAAATAAGGTGTTTGAGTAAATTTTTCAACACCTCCTTATAACTTTTCACAAAAAGTTATAAGGCTGGTGGGTGTGGTGCCGGAGCAGCATTGAAGACGAGCCTAGAGTGTGGTGACGCCCCAAGCTGCAGCACCACAGACCCATCTTCTTCTCTAGAACACCAATCACCACCTTCTTCTTCAGCCCGTCAAAAGCGGCGAGGGGATGATGGTCATGCCGTTGCCGGTTAAGGGGGCGGTGTTTGCTAGGCCGGCATGAGCGTGCCGTTGCTATGCCGGCTCCACACTGAATCGCCTAAGTAGTTTTGAAAAGTTAGTCTCCTCACTTCTTACTTTTCCATGCTTTAAAAACTCAAAAGTAGAAGCCAAAAGTCACTTTGCCAAACATTTCATTAAACTTATCAACTTTTTGAAAAAAAGTAATAAGTTATAAGTAGATGAAAATAAGGAGAGCCAAACATGAAGTGATGTTTGGTGGACATCTGAATGGTTAAAATTTCTTGTCCCACATTGGTGTACAGAGTAAAAAAGGATTGTTTATATACGAAAACCACTTTGAAGTATCAAATGTTATGTCTCACATTTTGCAGCTTGTAGCCCGAACACAGGCGCAACACTGACCGACTAGGTTCCCAAGCCCGAACACAGCTCAACTCCGTTTTTCCTTTGCACCAGCATCGACCACGTTTCCAAGCTCTGAATCAGTCAGACCCATCTCTCGTTTAGACGCCCCCAACCAAACGCGCTTGTCTGACCAAGTCAGACGTGTGCCATTTAGATCCCATTCAGACAAAAACAACAGCCCCTTAATCTATTTTTTTAATCGACACTTAACTTAAATCTATTATCTGTTTTTTATTTTCACATTATTTATTTATATTTAATTGTAACTAGTTGTTTTTAAATCGCGCGTTGCGCGATTCTGGTATCTGACGTGTTTAAGCAGGTAAAGTCATATCTAAGTACAGAATCCAAGGAAAGCGTTTAAAATTGTGAAAGCATACATGCAACAGAAAAGTTGACAACTTTTTTCCTTAGTGATTAGAGATCTAATTACAAAAACGACACTGCGTACATTTATGAATATATTCATCAATCATTTCCTAAAACGTTAAACAAAAACGCAAGTAAGATGTTGGTAATATAAATCTCATTTAAGTCTGGGGAAAATACATTTCTTGAATCATAGTAAAACCTCTGTACAAAAGCACCAGTTTAATTTGATAATCTCATTGAGACAATATGTCAAACATGTGGTTCACATCACCAGACTTCGCATATAGATTTAGACAAACACCTCTTGAGAGTACTGAGTCCTCTACTACCCATGACCAATGTATCTAGCTTCATATTTTCAATCGCTTCAACCAGCTTCTCCCTTGCATCTCCCCAATATAATTGTCACATGTGAGTAAACGGGGTCGGGTAATCAAGCGGGTATGATCAACACCATACCTGTTGTAACCCGGGAAAAACTTTAGAACCAATCGCATTCACGGCATCCAGAATGTTCAAGATTCACCTCTCTCCTCCGTCACTTGCTTAGTATTCTCCTCCTACCTGCTAACACAACAAACTCATCACAACAGCAACTAACATGAAGCTATAACATATGTGGCCATTTTGACCCATTTACTTATGATTTGTGTTAAAAAAAAAGAAGCAGCTAGAAGCGAAACGGGCCAAATGGACTGAAAGGGTTCAAAGTCGGCCAACATGTGTTTTTAATGCTTAAAACCAGACTATTATAGAAACAACACATTTTTGTAATCATATATGACATAATTGTTTGTCAGCAACTAACATGGGGCTAATGTAGAGATGACAGTTTTGATCAATTTACTTTAAAGGGTCGATCCGGTTTATGCAGTATCTCTAATAGGTCAAATGGGGCTAAAAAATTATAAAATAAAATAAGAAAAGCTAGAAAGGAGACAAGTGGACATTATGTTTTATCTATGGTGGGTCAAACGGGTAAATAGAATGCACACACGCACTACTATAATGGAAATGGGTTATGAGGCACCCGGAGTGTATTCTATAATGCATAAAAATTTCGAAATCATTTTACTTAAATACTTACAGTGCTATTTCGTGTTATCACGACACATAGATTGTTTAAAGAAAGTGAACCGGACCCGTGTGAAAAATGGTATGTTTTGACCCAATCACGTTTCAAACATTTAAGCATAGTAGTGAGATGTGGTTAATTTAGCTACACGGACCTTTGAAGTTGTAATTGTAAAACATTAATGTATGCCAAAAGCTCTTGATTTTCCCTTCTTGCAGCGCTTTCTTTCTCCGTTGCCTCCTTTGTTGCAGCCTCAGCCTCTGCATCCTTAGCCCTAACTTTCTCCTCAGCCCTGACAACAGCTCCTTCTAAGATGACTACACGTTCTCTAGCTTTTGCGAGCTCAGATCGCCATAAAAGCGCTTCTTGCTGAGACGCGTCCCGTTGCTTCATAAGTTGCTCTATTTCGTTACTTAAAACCATCACCTTTTCTTCAGATTCTCTTAGCTACAAAACCAACCCAATTATAGCATTTGTAAAGATCATCACATGTTTAGTATGTTCAGTTAGTTATAAATTGGCTAATTGCATAAAAAGATAATCAACTTTGGTCTTAACTTCTGTGTCGAGTGGCCAACTTAATTTAGGCGTACAAAATAGAATTATTTAAGGTAATTTCGTGAGATAAAGAATTTTCAGGGGTCACTTGGAAAAAGGTGAAGTGGTGAACATTGTCAAAAGTAAATGAGTAAATGACAAGTCGTCATTTTGACCTATTAATCTATTATCTTAAACCAAAATTCAAGTTAGCTACCTTAAATCTTTGTTAAACTAACAGTTTTTTCCAGCCAAAAAAAAATTGAGTTGGCTAAAACAAAAAAAAATAGATAAAAAATCAAAGTTGGTTACCTTTTATGTGATTGGCCTTATCTCAAATGGGTCAAGCAGGTTGAAACTTGTCACGGGCGCGCGTTGCGCACCTTGTGATTTGGTCGATCCTAAACCCAAACACATTCTCTCCTATCAAAGTCGCCGTCGATTTTTCTAAGCCCACTACTTTTTCATATAAATCCAACCGGTAAACACAATCAAGAATAACCACCTCATATTCTACCCATACCAAAGAAAAAGAGTAAATTTAATCGACTCGGTTCTTGCATATCATCGTCGAAAAAACAATGGTTCAATGTCTCTACGGCTGCAACCCTACACATAGATGAACCTGGATTAATTAAGGCATGTGATGATATGTAGAATTTACATATTACATACTCTGGTAATTACATTTTCATTTTGTGATGATCTGCAAAAATAAAATAAAAAACCATAAATGAAAAGTTAATTTGGGAAATTTGGCTCAAAGCCTCAAGAAACACCAAAAAGTACCAACAGTGATTAGCTTTTTAATGTACCTATAATGCAAGTTCTTCAAAACATTGGTGTACATTCTCCTGAGTTCTCGGGCTACATTAAAAAAATAAACATTTTGGCTCTTTGGCAAGAGCAATGCCTACTTCCCTGATCACCACACCAATCTTACAGAGTCCTACAATAAAGTTTACAACTTTATTTGCAGAAGTTTTATGAGTAAAATGTAAATAAAGTGGATTTGGTTTATAACTTATTGAATAAATTTAAGTGTTACACCGTATATTAAAGCGAATACCAAAACTACCTTCACCAAGAACATTGTCTGGACAAAGTTTCTTGTAGTTTTTTATAGCTCTTATCACTTCAAGGCTGGTAACTTCATCTCCCGCTAACCTCCATGGGACCTGTGCGACCACTAAAGATTTCCGCGTAGCTATTCACATAAAAAAAGTACCAATTAGTCATTACTATCTATTAATAACTGGTTTCAAAATCCATTTGGAAGGTTGACTAACATCAAAATCCTGCAACACCTAGTTACACTTTTCATTAGCAATTATTCATCATATGCAAAGCTATTGCTTGATTCCAAAACTTCATTATAACTCCCCTTAAAAACAGGGCATTTGCTTAAGATGCACAAGAGATCTTTGATGGGTGAAAATTAACCAGATAGATCTTAATCACCAAAATAGCAACTATTGTAAGGTTAGAAATCAACCCAATGAAAAAGAAAATAAAAAGACTATAACTCAACCTTAAAACTTCGATAACAGGCACGTTACTCAATTGTAGATATATACAACTAATGTATTGAATAACAGGCACTCTACTCACTCGCAAACTTGGTTTAAAGAAGCGCGAGGCGGAATTTTTTATATATTTTTTGCGCCTCAAGCGCGCTTTTTGTATGATGTGCGCCTGACTGAGCTAGAAGTGCAAGTCTACGCCTCAACGTGCGTATCGGTTAAATCCTAGATCACAAAAGACTCTATAACTAACCCTAACAATGCATATGGTAATAAACGCCCATATACACCATATTGAAACACATCTAAAGTAAAAAAGACCAACACATCACAAAATGCTCACCTCATTTAAAGCTGCATTTTTCACCGACTTTATGCCTCCGTTGTTGGGGTAGCTAATCCACTGGTTGCGTCATTGTCTTCTTCATTGCATAGCTTCAAAAGCCTACCTATATCGGGAGAAGAAAGCTCGATACTTGCACCCTGCTTATACGAAGAAGAAAACAATGATCAACAATAACACATATACATAAACACCAAACATTCCCAAGCTTCTTTAATCATGTAATTGTTCATTAAGTTGATTTTTCCATTCTTTATGCGTCTAATTAACGTGTGTGTGTTAGAGAAGATAAGAGGGTGACTTTGGGCGGTGGAACACACGTGGATTGGGGAGGAAGTGACAAATAGATGAGAAAATTGCATAAAATGACTAAAAAGTCCATAAACTGTCAAGGAAAATGACTAACCTGCCCCTAAAATAAATAAATAAAATAAAAACGATGCCAAGATTCGAACCCGGCCACACCATATAACAGAATACCACGGTAACCAACTGGACTGGGAATGTTTTTGTTATACTATTCAGACTTAACAATATAAATACAATGATCAAATGCCTTAAATAAAAAAGTTACTGTTCAAAGTCGAAGCCTTATTATTAGTATATAATAACAACTAACTATAAAACCAATTTTAAGCAAAACGATTGGTACGTAAGGGTGTATATGGGATGGTGAGTGGTATGTCTATAACAAAAAATTAAGGGTAACGTTTAATTTTTTTACCGTACATTCACACGAGGTAATAAAAAACAACACAATAATAAATAGAGTTAAACAAATACCTAGGGTCTCTTTGGTATGAGGTAATGGAATGAATGAGGAAATGGACGAAGTAATGGAATAGATTATCACCATTTCATGTCTTGTTTGTTGCGATGTGGGAATGAAACAAATCATTACTTTTTGTTGTTTGGTAGACAGTAAAAGACAAAGGAATAAAATCGGTGGTGAGTAGCGGTAGTAGGTGGTGATTACGGGCTGTGATGATGGGTGGAGATATGTGGCAGTGGTGGGTGGTGGCGATGGTGGGGGTGGCAGTGACAGGTGGTGGTGGATGACGGTGATGGTGGGTGGGTGGCAGCAACGGTGGTGGTGGTGGGTCCTGAAAATATTCTTGCACGTTTTGCATGCTTTGTCCTGAAAATAAAAAATAAACTAAATCAACATATTTTATTTAGATTTCCTAGAAAATCATTAAAAGTGGGATTAAAAACATCTATAATTTTACGCATACCACGGACACCATGTAAGGTGATGCCAAGGTGGAAAATGGCGCAGTCACTGTGTATTGTGATGGTGTAATAGCAAGATGTGTGACAACGTATGAGGTGGGGGTGTTTAATACTTTGCGATGCCGTATTAAAAATAGTGCTTGCTGATAATAGGGTTGAGGTTGTATAAGTGTCTTGCAGGTGAAATCTTGTTGTTTCAAACTTGGGGGCTTCTTTTCAGTTCAGCAAATTCAAAACTTAAGTTCGGAGTCACACTAGGAGCAGTTGGTGCTACTGTTAGTGTGGGACCTGACTGTGTCAAGTATGATTCTAACGAACCCAAGGTGGGCTCCGATGCTGGTGCGGTGGTTTGGTTGATTGTCATGGTAGATATTTTAGAAGCGGTGTCGATGTTTGTTTTTATGGTTTTTTATTATTTGGTTTCTTTTTTAATATAATATGTTATAAAAATCAAAATATACCGTATGCAACATGTTTATTTTTATACACGTTGCGATATATAAATTGTATTCAAAACCGAACGCCGCAACAGACTACTTGTTTCATATAAAAAACTAACATGTTTAGTCTGAAGCTTGAAGATCAAATAGGTGAGGGGCAGACTCAATCCATATAAAAATTAATTACGAGAATCGCAAACTTCTACCACTGAGCCAAAAACGGTGAGGGTCAGGGCACCGGCCCTCACAGTGTGTTTAGTTAAGAGGTTTAAATTGTAGTTTAGAGGCATAACTGAGATATGGAATCTCGTGGATTTGACTAGCAAAGTAAGATCTAAATAGAGTGACACATAGTTAATATCGGCATGTGCTCGAAGAAATAGTCAAAGTTGACTATTTCAAAGGTCAGAAAGCGAGAGCTAGCAAGAGTGTTTATGAATCTAAGAATCCTAGCTACAATGTTTCAAGTTTGAGATTGTTTAGGTTCGGATCAAGTTCGAAGTATTAGCAATCATATCTTGAATAGTCCATGAGCGGTTTGGTTCATTTACACTCGTAGTAGCAACGGATAGAGCGAAACATTTATTCAACTTGTGCATATGGCCATGTGCAAAACAATTATGTTCCAAACTTGAACACGTAAAGTGTCCCACTTAAGTTGACCACACATTGCTTCGGATAATACCATTCTTTGTCATCGAAAATTAACACCAAAAATCCAAACAGGTTTACTTACCAACACTCATCCCCAAATAAATTGCATTAATTGTTCACAAAAAAGATAAAAACAATACCAATACAAAAATTAAATATATTTTCAAGTTGATCAAAGGAACATACAATACACCCCATGAGATACCTGTATAAATACGTATGTTAAATGCTCTTTCCAAAACTACAGTCGAGATATAGAACATATATAGAAACACACAAAAATGTCATTGCTTCTTCAACTACTCGTTATCGTTCTAGGTTTTATCTCTCATGAACATGAGGTTGTGGCTGCGTATGTGCCACCATACACATCCATAGTAGCTCCGGTTAACAAACATACCGATGTTGCTAAGCCTCTCTATAGTGTTGAGATCATAGGTGCCTATGTAAACATGCAATACTTGCATGCAAACTTCCTTATAGACATAGATGCTCCCTTAATATGGCACGACTGCATCGAGCAATGGAACATAAAGCCAGGCGGTTGCCCCTCCAACACATACTGCTCATCTGTTCTTTCTTGCATAGATTATCAATGCACAGACTTTCGAACGTCTTTCTCTTATAACAATCCTTCTTGCCCTCCAGAAACCAACACTTCTACGGCACCTGGTTGGGGTGCCTGTCCATGTTCAGTCAACGTGTTTAACCCTGTGACTGGTTCGTGTAGCCAAACCCTTATCAACTACGACGAATTCGCAATGAACGTCAGTGACGGTAGAAATATTTTGAGTGGTTTATATGGTGCAAACCCTTATGCAGCATGTGCTCCCCCTTCATCATTTGCATCATTTCCTGCAAATGTTTCTGGTGTCATGGCGTTTTCTTCCTCGCCTTACGCCTTCCCAGCTTACTTCTATCAACCCCTTAAAAAAACGTTAGCTCTGTGTCTTCCAAGCAACCTGTCTGCCCCTGGGGTTCTGTTCTTTGGAACGGGTCCTTATTACCTTCTTCGACCCCAATCAAATGTCGATGTAAGGAGTTATCTTTCTTATACTCCGTTGGTAAAGCAACAAGATTCTTTTGGATACTTTATCAGTGTCAATAGCATTGTAATAAAAAAGAGATCTATCGATATTAATCCAGCAAACACCAGTACCAAGCTTAGTACAATTGACCCTTACACCACTCTTAGAACAGACATTTATAACGCGGTCATTAGGAGGTTTTCAATGGTTACAAAACGATTACCTCCTGCAAAGCCAGTCGCTCCCTTCGGCCTTTGTTTCAGCACCTGCACTACTGCTGGTTTGAAAGTTCCTGATATCGATTTCAGCCTCCCTGATGGGAACAAGTGGAGTGTATCCACAGCTAACTCTATTAAGCAAATAACAAACGAGGTGGCGTGTCTGGCGTTTGTTGACGGTGGTGCAACGAGTGAACCTGCGATTGTTATCGGGACGTTTCAGTTTGAGGACAACTTTCTAGAATTTGATTTAGAGAATTCGACTTTTGGGTTCAGTTCATCGTTGCTACTTAAGCAGACGTCTTGTGCAAACTTCAACTTTACACTTACCAACGGCCCTTAAATAACCAATATTTAGTCGATCGAATAAAGATTTCATGTTTTAGATATGATATCTATGAATCCAATTCTCAATGATTTTTACATTTATTTTTCCTTACTCTCTATTTAGTCACGAGTCACATTCGAGCAACTAAATCATATACACCCCTACCTAGTTTTGAGTAAACCTATTGTGAAAGACAACACTAAAAAGAACTCCTTAGGCTAAGCAGAAAGAAAACATAGAAAAACAAGTAGCAATATGACTAGATTACATCATCATACTAGATTCAACATTTTCACGAGTCCATTTCCAGCAACTAAATCATATACACCTTTACCTAGTTTCAAGTACACCTGTTGTGACACCCAACATTCAAAAGAATTCCTTAGGCCAAACAGAAAGAGAACATAGAAAAAACAAGTGGCAAAACTAATGCTACAATGATCTAAAGGTCTTCATCATCGCTGTCGCTGTACCCGTCCCAGTCCCATTTCTTAACAACGATTTGTACTGGTGATGCGCGTGGGGCCTGTGAGAGAGCTTCTAACATGTCGGACTCTTGAGCTTCCTCTTCAACCAAACTAAGTATGCTCACCTTCTTGAGTTTTGGTGACCTGGCCAAGATAAACTCTACAAACAACATCTCACGCTTAAAGCTGCTGAAAAATCTAATCTCCAGTTCCTTCAAATGCTCCAACCGAACATCTGAATATTCTTTCAATTTACCACAGCATGTCTCATGACCATAACAACCATAATGCTCCATATCAATCTACAGAAACGGTCGTCACTATTTTTGTCAGTGGATAAGGCGAGGATTAATATTAACCAGGAGAAAAAAAAAAGGATATACCTCTAGCTCAATCTTCTCCAAGTTTGGGGAACATTTGATCAAAGCAGCAAGAAAAGTTAATCCATGGTTGTCGGTGAAGCACATTTTGTAAAAACAGAAGTATTTAAGGTGGTTTAGCGACGTTGGAAGCTCTCGTGGAACGGAGTCTAGAACAAGCCACTTCAACCATAGGCGAAAAAAAAATTAGAACCAAAGTTTAATTTTGTTTTCTTACAGAGTCATATATGATGTGGATCAGTAAATATTACCGGCTGGATATAGTACCCCCAAATAAGCATATGTTTAATCATAGGTAAACACTGGAATAGCTCAATAATAGTGCAATCTTTAGAACCGATATCTCCATCTGGAAACTGCAGCAACTTACAATTTTCAGATAAGTTACAAAAGCCCATGAGAATAATAATTCAAATGATTACTTACCATACAGAAGCTCTCAAGTGATGGACAATTAGATAAAAGATGAAGAAGAGCTTTTGTACGGATCCTTACATTCGCCAAGCTTAAGCTTCTAAGGTTACCAAATCTAATGGATGTTGGTTGATGGTTAAGATCAATGTCACGGAGATACAGGTTGGTTAACTGATGCAAAGAGTAGGCACATAAGGGTAACTTATAATGCTTAAAACTGAACTCAAGCCTTAATTTCTTAACAGCATGGTTCCTTGACAGATGAAATAGTATTTGATCAAGTTCATGACAGTTGCTGTGTGTGAAGAAGGTGCAAAAGGTGAACTCGTGTATTGGACCTTGTCGCATTAACAGAACTTGGCATATAGCATTCAAAAGTTCACATTCATTGTCCATCATATTCTCTTCAGTTGTTACAGCAGACCAACCAAACTCAAGTTTGGGAATTGTGGTCCACTTGTACCTCCATTCCCTTGAGAGGATACTTGTCCTTGCTGCCTCTTTAATTGGTATAAGACATAGGATGTTCTCAATTAAGGATTGAGGAAGTGTGCTGATTATGTTCGAAGACAATGGTTGAGCTTTAGACGAACATTCAGCATTCATCTTCGGGTCTTTCTGTCGGATTGATACTAGATAATGCTGCACATAATTAGTTGCCAAATACAACATTATGAGAATGTTCAACACGAAGTTTAAAAATCCGACGATTCAAAGAAAATGGCCATACATAACTGTTTGGATGCGACGATTATACCATATTCATTCCAATTTATAGTTGATCTGCTGAACCCTATATCAGTTTATAGTTGAGTGGTCTACTTTTTCTTATGATTAACTTCTAAAGGATTATATATTCAGTTTAATACTTACCACAGTACCAAACACCACAAAGAGGATAATAAAATGATGAGTTAAATGTACTATACTCTTGTTTCATCAATTAATTCTTTAGATACTTATAAACAGAATACACTCAGCGCCATTAAAGCGATTATAACGATTTCGAGCAAAAAAAAACACATCACATTCACAACCATCTGCCACTCCAACACTTTGTATTAACATAATAACATCCAAACACCTACCAATCACCCATATTAACATTGAAATCGAAAAATTAACGGTTATCAACTAATTCTTTACAACTAATTCTTTACACAATTATAAGCACGAAACAATCAACAGCATCAAAGTAATTATAATTATAACAACTTCAAGCAAAACAAACACATCACAACACTTTGTAGTACAGCTTTTATTTATATATGTGACATAATAACTTCCGAAAGATTTATTTATCACTTCAACAGCTATTTTGTGTCGATGAAACTATACGACTTATAAATGTTGAAATTGAAAGCAAAAGTTATCAGAAAACGAATAGATTCATAACAAAACTATAATCACAGAAGTAAATGAAAACAGAAGGCATGAAACAACTGAAATCACCGAAATAATACCTGAGTTGGAATGCGTTTAGGCGTGTGTGCGTGCGTCTTTGGATGTGTATGATGTGTTAAAGATTGAAGTTCAATGGTTGAAGTACACCATTAACAAGAAGACCTTCGAAGAGTTGGTTAAAGTTGTTAGAGAGAGATGAGATGAGAGGGAATTTGTTTTATTTGAATATTTTCTGAATGAGAATTTGTATTATACAAAGCTAATTCCCTATTTATACAACATCCCATTTACTCATTGCCTTCTAACTGCCTAACCAACCTAACTGACTCACTTAACCCAGATCACTAACCACAGTTATTTTTACAACTAACTGCAGTTGACTGTTTATATTACCCAACCAATTTTAATTTTAATTTTAATTTTAATTTTAATTTTAATTTTAATTGAGTTAATATATCTGTAAAACCAAAAAAATAGTTTATAAATCATAGTCGACACCTACAATCGAACAGCTGTGATTATAGTTATTGGCTTGAGAGGAAAAGAGTCAAAACTATCAAAAGTGTTGTCCGGTCCTTTTCGGCTTACGGTATTTCGGTTTGTTTGCTTGTGCATAATATATAGTTTGGAGGCGTATGGATTGATTTTAGGTGAAGATTAATATTTTCATTGAGATTAGGGAATAGGTTAGTGTGGTTTGTTCACACACTAATTGTGTTTGGCTGCTTTAGATTAACTAAGTTGCATCGGTTTGCAATTAACTGAAGTGACATTTGGGGGATGAAACCCTTTTATTTAAAACAATTAAAAACATGTCATTTTTATTACTCGTATACTAATTAGATAAGAGTAGAAGTCTCACTAGCTATATATATGATGAATAAGATTGTCTTTTGGTCTTGTCCCTGTCTCCCACACCGCCCCCCTCCTTTATTCTCGTCCCTCATGTCTTCAAAAGGACGCCCGAGACGGGCCAATAGGATTTTGCACATTTAATGCTTTTACCCTCCTTTGTTCTCATCCCTCTCATGTCTCCACACCCTTGCCATGTCTTAAAAATGAGAACATGGGTCTTGTCTTACGTGGCGTCCTATATGGCATTAAGACATGACTTTTTTCATGTCTCCACACCCACGAGCCTAACCGTCTTTGTCATCATACAACAATTCTATTTAGATACGTTTGACTTTGTTGGAACACGAAACACACCAAGGTTGGCTTGTCAAACATCGTGAAGTTAAGCCTGGATACTTTGACCACCTAAGAGTTTATAAGATATTGATCTTCATATTTGAGTGTTGCATCTATTAAATATTCAACTATTACATATATAACTTGAGTTAAAAGCATAAAAAGATCAGTCTAGGCATAAGGTGCTTGTTGGAGACCATAAGTGCCTTGTTGAGATGGCAGGCATGTTTTGGTTTGTTAAAGGGAGTCATACTCAATTAATCTCATCAGCAGCAGAGCTAAGGTAGGGTTTGACGAGGGTAAAATGTAGAAAACATTACCTCTACCCCGTGAGAATAGAGAGGTTGCTTTCAGTGAGACCCTCGGCTCGATAGTGATTTTGTATCAAGCCTTGGACATAAGGCACATAACACTTAACAATCGGGACAAGCCCGATTGGTGCATGTAACCCCTTGTCTTTTGGCTATCAACGCCACCACATGATGCATAATTAACCATCCGTCGTTTTAACGTTATTTTCACGAAATTAGTAAAATAACGTTAAAATTAGTGCAACTTTACTTTTGCCCCCCCCCCCCCCGAGGGCCACACATATATACATTATATGCGCATAGCCGTAAGCGGGACTAGTTTGTTAAAGAGAGTATTGGATTCATATAATCCTAACGACCAGCTATTGGGTTGTTAGCCGCCATCGGTCCCAACTATTAAAATGTGTGTTGGTAGTCCCACCTTTTAACATATTGTCTGTCAACTATTGGCCGCCACCGGCCACAATTGATGTGGCATGCTTGCATGTCAAATTCCCTTTTGCGTGTCAAATTCCCTCTTAGAATTCTGTTCATGATGATCCGTTGATGGACAACATGTTTAAAGATGGGACTGCCAGCACACATTTTATTAGTTGGGATTGGTGGCGGCCAATAGCTGATAGTTTAGATTATTTAAACCCAATACTCTTTGTTAAAATCGAAAAATCCATGTGCTTGTGGTGCAACATACTGTTTCATCTAAGTGGCCATGTTGGAATGCCTTATTGACGTCTAGTTGGTAAATAGGCTAAGCAATGAAAATGGTTTTACACGCCATGAGACAATCAATTATTGACTGGCTAATGTAGGATGTTTATAATGAAATATGCCATGACTATAGCCCCCAGTGTTCAAACTCCATGACTTCGTTAAAGAGTGTGTAGCGAAGACTGATGCTTAGGTAATGGGAGAAGCTACACAATACAATGGTCACCATATGAGGAAGAACTTTGGACTGTAGATTGCAGTTTATGTTTTAACTTTTAAGGAAGCGAAAAGGGTATTTGCTTGACTTAGACTTTTAAGATATGAAGTGATCATTTCAGCCTGAATTATCTGATGGAAAAATGGGTTGTCAAATTTGTTTAGGCTCTATGAAGTCCTCGCTTTGAGGACTTTTGTTGGCGTTGTTGAATGAAAATGAAGTTTCAAAAAAAAAAGTATCTTATAAAAATGGAAAGGGAAATATAGCGGTACATGCACTTCTAGACTGTCCACACAGTTCAACTACATGACATGAATCTAAGTGATATTTCTTACAATTTGTTATAAAAGTTTCAGTGAACCAAAATCAAAATACTGCTCTTAAACAGGTTATTCATGCACGCAAAATGGTACAACCCAAAGGCTGTAGAAAATATGATTGCGACAACGAGTAGCTAATAAGGAGGGAATGTTAGTTTTTGGAACTAAGGCTTAGTTGAAACAATATTACTTATCTATTTTACATAATACTGAAAGTACTATATAACCTTACTTGGAACTGATTGCTGTAGACAAACAAGCTATCAACAATTCTAAGTATCTCATGTCACAAACCTTTAACAAAACCAGTAAATATTCAACACTAATCAAATAAACCTACATGTATGACGACAAGGTCGAGCTCATTTTAGATCAGATCATATACGCCCCTACCTAATTTTGACTTTGAGTAACCTATTGTTAAAGCCAACATTCAAAAGAACTCCTTAGACTAAGCAGGAAGAAAAAAAAATAGAAAGACAAGTAGCAATGTTACTAGATTATATCGTACGTCTCAAAGCTAATTCTTGAGTGATCTAAAGGTCGTTGTCAACCCAACTACTCAACAACTATTTGTACCGGTGATGCACGTGGGGCCTGTAAGAGATCTTTTAACATATCCGACTCTTCATCCTTTTCAACAAAACTATGTATGCTCACCTTCTTTAGTTTTGGTGACCTTGCCAAGATAAACTTAACAAACTCCATCTCACGCTTCAAGTTGCTGAAAAATCGAATCTCCAGTCCCTTTAGACTCTCCAGCCAAAGATCTGGATATTCTTCTAGTTTACCACAACATATCTCATTTTCATAACAACTATGATCTGTATTAATCTACAAAAATGGTCATCATTATTTTTTGTCGGTGGATTTTGGCGAGAATAAAAATAAACAGGAGAAAAAAAGATTTACCTCTAGCTCAATTTTCTCCAAGTTTGGGGAACATTTGATCAGAACAGCAAGAAAAGTTAATCCATGGTGGTCAGCGAAACACATTCCGCAAAAACTGAAGTATTTGAGGTGGATTAGCGAGGTTGGAAGCTCTACTGGAATGGAGTCTAGAATAAGCCACTTCAACCATAGGCCATAACAAAAATTTAGAACCAAAGTTTAAATTTCTTTTCCTTCGTTCATATATAATGTGGATAAGTAACTATTACCGGATGGACACAATACCCCCAAATAGTCAGATGTTCAATCACAGGCAAACATTCGAATAGTTCAATAATAGTGCAATCTTTAGAACCAATATCTCCTGTATTCTGCAGAAGCTTACAATTTTCAGATAAGCTACAAAAGCCCGCGAGAACAATTATTTAAGGGAGAACTTACCAGAGTGAAGCTCTTAAGTGATGGACAATTAGATAAAAAATGAAGAAGAGCTTTTGTACGGATCCCTACATTAATAAAGCATAAGCTTCTAAGGCTACCAAATCCAATGGATATTGGTTGATGGTTAAGATCAACGCCAATGAGATCCAGGTCTGTTAACTGATGCAAAGAGTAGGCACATAAGGGTAACCTATAATTCTTATCACTGAACGCAAGTGTTAGTTTCTTGACGGTATGGTTCCTTGACAAGTGAAATATTGTTTGATCAAGTTCAAAACAGTGGGTGTTTTTGAAGGCGTATAATGCGAACTCGTGTATTGGACCTTGACGCATTAACAGAACTTGGTGTATAGCATTGAAGAGTTTACGACGGTTGTGGTCCACAAACACAAGTTTGGGAATTGTGGTCCACTTGTACCTCCATTCCCTTGAGAGGATACTTGTCCTTGCCGCCTCTTGAATTGGTAAAAGACATAGGATTTTTTCGATTATGGTTTGAGGAAGTGTGCTGATTATATTCGAAGACAACAGTTGAGCGTTAGACGAACATTCAGCATTCATCTTCGAGTGTTCTTGTCAGATTGATACTAGATACATAAGCTGCCAAATACAACATTAGGAGAACGTTCAACACGAAGTTTAAAAATTCAACGAGCCTCGAGGCGAACCGAGGCGTAATCTTGAGGCGGAAACAAAAAATAAATATAAAAATTATATATCTTATAAATAAAATAATTGACCCAAAAAGTCTAAAAACACCATAAACATACATCAAAAATAAAATAATCGACCCAGATATGTCTAAAACACCATAAACATACATCAAACATAAAATAATTGACCCAAAAAGTCTAAAAACATAAAAACACACACATAAAAATACCCTAAACCCCCCTGACCCCCTGAGGTGCACTCGAGGCGCAAATTTTCTCAACGCCTCAGCCCTTAGAGGCGTATGTACATACTGAACCCCATCAGGCGTGCCTCACACTCGTTTTTTTGGTGCCTCGCCTCGAGGCGCGCGTTGAGGCACACACCTCAAACGTTTTTTAAACCATGGTCATACGTCAGTGTTTGTATGCGACGATTATTGCATTTTCATTCCAATTTATAGTTGATCTGCTGGAACCTATATTAGTCTATAGTTGAGTGATCTGCTTTTGCTTATGATTAACTTATAAAGAGTTATATAATCAGTTTAATACTTAGCACACACAACAAAATGTATTATCAAATGATGAGTTAAAGTTATTATACCCTTACTTTATCAATTAATTCTTTAAAAAAATATAAGTTGGAAACACTCATCATAGCCATGTATCGAACACCAACGGCTAATGATCAGTTAAATTTGGTCACTATATCTATGGATTAACATTTGGCAGCCATATGAACACATGAGATGCATGTTCTATCGATGAAACCATACGACTTTTTATGAATGTTGAAATTAATTAAAGGCAACAGTTATTAAAAAAAAAAAGAGAGAAGGAAACATAGAGTTTTAACAAAATAAAAAGCAGAGAAATAAACCCTAAAATCACCGAAATAAACCCAAAATTCACCGAAACAAAAGCCTAAAATCAAACATCTATGACTTTAAATGAGAACACAATGCATTAAACAACTTATAAACCCTGAAATCACCGCAATAATACCTGAATTGGAATGTGTTTATGCGTCTTGTGTGGATGGGTACTTCACTCATAAACCCTAATGAATGATCTAATTGGACCCAACCCCACCTCCTTTACTATTTTACTATCGCATGACTTTTGTTTAACAAAAAAATAATAATAAGCAATTGTTTGTACCAACTTTAAAATAGCTATCAGCTAGTAGTGGTGGAGTGGTGGAAAGGCTTCTACTCACTTTATGTGATGCAGGTTCAATCGTTATTACCATCATTTAAGGGTGGATATTTTGCCAAGTGATGATTGAGCCTACCCTTTTGGGAGGGGTCAGGTTTGATTCTGATGGCCCCCCGGTTTTTTAATACCGTCCATTTACTCCAGAGAGGTTTGCCCCTTGTGGAGGGTGCAACATCTGTCAAGTGGCAGGTGACGGGAAATTTTCCTGGTGGAAGCCTTAGTGCCCCTTATGCAGCCTTGACTCGCTTGTGGGTCGGCCACTCTCGCGTCAGCGTAGACCCGGTTAAGACAACATAGTCTGACCATCGTAGAGTAGCTAGGGGATCCCCTTCTGGGGGGTGCGATTAACTCTGCCACAATATAGAAAATCACCTTCCAAAAAAAACTATAAAATAGCTTTTGTATGATGAAATGGAAGGAGGAATTAAATGGACCATTACGAGCTAATGAAAAATAGTGTGTTTAGTTAGTCAAAAGAAATGGAATCGTCTATTCCACAAGGCAGTCTATTTCCTCAAAACCATTCCATCTACCCCCATGTTTTTTTCATTCCATCACTCATTCATCCTTTATTAACAACACCATAACCCACCACCACCTAAACCCAACACTTACGTTGTGTTACCGAGCTAACTTAACGAGAGAAAAGAAAGGAAATAATGTGTTCCCGATTTTCATTTAAGGAAGGAAAACAAAACATGTTGTTTAGTTTCACTTAAGAAAGGAAATGGAAAGAAAACTAAGCCAAATCCTTTAGTTTAGTTTTCCTTAAGAAAGAATATGTATCCTTTTTTTCTTTCATTTCCTTTCCTTCGGTTATTTTCCTTTCTTTTCCCTCCACAAGTAAACTCGGGAACAACGTTAATTCGTCACCACCCACAACTACTGCCACCACCGCTAGGGATGGGCACATAGCGCCGAATACCGATCCCGTCCCGTCCCAATCCCGTACCGAACCGAGGGTGTTCGGTATCGATACCTACATTTAGAGGTTTTCGGTTTCGGTATTATCGGTATCGGTACGGGATCGGTATGGTATCGGTATTTTAAGTTAAAATACCAATACCATACCGGTACCGTACTGATACCGAACCGATATCGTACCGTATGTTTTTGGTATTGGTATCAGTATTTGGTTTTGGGAGTTTTCGGGATCGGTATCGGTTGGTACCGATACCGTCCCGAGCTCATCCCTAACAAACGCTGTCACCACCCACCGCCGTCTCCCACCACCAACACCGTTGCCTACCACCGATGCCTTTACCACCCACGACCGCCGTCACCACCAACCAACGCCACCCACTACCTTCACCCACCTACCCACCGCCGCCGCTACCCACCACCGTCACCCACCCACCACCGCCTCCATCCGACGCCACCCAATAGCGCCACCACCACCCACAACCGTCACCCACCCATCACCGCCTCTACCATCTGCCAACGTCACTCACCCCAATTTCCTCTACCCACCACTACCGCCACCTCCACACACCACTGCCACTACTTACCATCGTCACCCACCCACCGCCACCACTCACCACCGTTGTCGCTACTGCCACACACACATCACCTACCATCACCGCACTAACCACTACCCACAACCACTACTCACCATTGTCGCTCACCCCACCATCACGGTCATCCACCACCTTCCACCGTCGCCACCACCGTCGCTACCGCCCACATATCAGAACCCACAATCATCGCCACTGACCACCATCCACCACCGCCACTCACCACCGATTTTATTCCTTCGTCTTTTCATGCCTATCTAAGAACACAAGTAATGTTTTGTTTCATTCCCACATGGCAACCAAACAAAATATGGAATGGTAATGATCCATTCAATTACCTTGTCCATTTCATTACCTATTCCATTCCATTTCCTCATTCATTCCATTACCCCATACCAAACAGACTAAGGTTACGTGTTTACCACGTCACAAGTTTAGAAGTTTAACAATTTGAATATACAAAAGTATATGAAATATGATACCTCATTTGTATGGGTGTTACCCCGGATATTATTGTGCCATGAAATTAAATGTAGTACCAATCACTCTGCTACGTTAAGATCATGGTGTCTGCGTTTGTTTCATCAGTAGTGATTTGTTACATAATGTATAGTTTGGAGGCGTATGGATCAATTTTAGGTTAGGTTAATATCTTCGTCAAGATTAGGGAATAGGTTAGTGTCATTTGTTCACACACTTATTGTGTTTGGATGTTTTAATTACGCTACATTGGTTTGTAATCAATCGAAGCCAGGGGTGAAGGTTATTGAGGGCCAGGGGTGCCCTGACCCCACCGTTTTTTGGCTCAGTGGTGTAAGTTTACGATTTTCGTAGGTAATTTTTATATGGATTGAGTCCAGCCCCTACCGGTTCGGTGATTATAGGGTTTAATCGAAGCCAAGCTTTGACTCGTTTAAACTATCAAAGCGAGCTCTAGCCGAGCTTTTAGCTCCTATAAAACTGTTCTAGAATTACTTCGAGCACAAAATATTAGGCTCGAACGGAGAGCCTAGTCGGCTCTCGGGCTCAGAGACTAGGCTCGAGGTTGGCTCGGTTCGTTTACACACCATCTTCTCCTCTAACTCATTGTATATCATTTAGCACTGTCACATGAACAACTTTACACAAATGCATGTTTTGTGGGTGAAATTTTACAATTGAGCAATCATCTATTAATTTTAAAATCGAAGTATTAAAACTTACCAATCTATCAGCGAAGTAAACCCTATAATCACCGAAACAAACCCTAAAATCACAGTAAAATCAAAATAAAGAAAGTTCTGTACTGTAAATGAAACAACACATAAATCAAATAGTTAAGTTGAAAATATAATTAAAGAGGATAAGATAGTAAGATACTCACCTAGGAACGTGATCTTTACGCTCTGTTGAGTGAATAGAGTGTATGTGTGTGCGTATGTCGAGTCAACTTTTTTTTTAGTGCATGTTTGGCTCTCCATTTTTCCACCTCCTTATGACTTATGACTTTTTGAAAAAGTCATAAGTTAAAATGAAGTGTTTGGATGATGGATTGAAAATGAGCTTTTGTGCTTAGTTTAAGGAGAAAAGGAGGTGGAGAAGGAGAAAAGTCAAAAGTTAGAATTTGTGACTTTTGAGATTAAGGAGATAAGAAGGTGGAAGAAGGAGAAAGGAGATGGAGAGCCAAACATGCTCTTAACATCATATGTGGAGTTATCTATTTTAACTCATAGTTTCATAGTTAAAATTCTTATTGCTTTTTGCGTCTACGCCCATTTTTTAGGTGAGGCGATGCATTTGCGCTTTTAGTCAGGCAAATTGCGCCTCAATTCTTCAGGTGATGGTTTAGGTTTAGATTTCAGCTCACTTCCCAAATTCCGGAGAGTTTCCAGCCAAAATTCGTTAAGTTATGGCTAGATTCCAGCCAGATTTCTACTTTATATAAGGAAAACTACTTCTATACACTAATACATCTGTATTTTAAAACTTTTGATACTAACTAGATGAAAAACAGTATTATTTTAATATATCTTTACTTTATTTTCTTTGTTCGTTTTTTTATCTTATGCCCTCGCTTTTTTTGCGCCTCGTACCTAGGCCCCAGGCGAGATCTATGCGCCTAGCGCCTCGTACCTAGGCCCCAGGCGAGGCCTCGCTTTAACTTAGAGGTTGTTTGATAAGTTCTAAATAGGTAAGTGTTGACTCAGTAAAAAGTCTAAATGGTTAAAATGTTCTGAATAGTTAAGTGCTAAATAAGGTGTTTGAGTAAACTTTTCAACACCTCCTTATAACTTTTCACAAAAAGTCACAAAAAGTTATAAGGCTGGTGGGTGTGGTGCCGGAGCAGCATTGAAGATGAGCCTAGGGTGTGGTGACGCCCCAAGCTGCAGCACCACTGGCCGACTAGGTTCCCAAGCCCGAACACAGCTCAACTCCGTTTTTCCTTTGCACCAGCATCGACCACGTTTCCGAGCTTTGAATCAGTCAGACCCACCTCTCGTTCAGACGCCCCCAACCAAACGTGCTTGTCTGACCAAGTCAGACGTGTGCCATTTAGATCCCATTCAGACACAAACAACAGCCCCTTAATCTATTTTTTTAATCGACACTTAACTTAAATCTATTATCTGTTTTTTATTTTCACATTATTTATTTATATTTAATTGTAATAACAACTAACTATAAAACCAATTTTAAGCAAAACGATTGGTAGGTAAGGGTGTATATGGGATGGTGAGTGGTATGTCTAGAACAAAAAATTAAGGGTAACGTTTAATTTTTTTTTACCGTACATTCACACGAGGTAATAAAAAACAACACAATAATAAATAGAGTTAAATAAATACCTAGGGTCTCTTTGGTATGAGGTAATGGAATGAATGAGGAAATGGACGGAGTAATGGAATAGATCATCACCATTTCATGTCTTGTTTGTTGCGATGTGGGAATGAAACAAATCATTACTTTTTGTTGTTTGGTAGGCAGTAAAAGACAAAGGAATAAAATCGGTGGTGAGTAGCGGTAGTAGGTGGTGATTACGGGCTGTAATGATGGGTGGAGATATATGGCAGTGGTGGGTGGTGGCGATGGTGGAGGTGGCAGTGGCAGGTGGTGGTGGATGACGGTGATGGTGGGTGGGCGGCAGCAACGGTGGCGGTGGTGGGTCTTGAAAATATTCTTGCACGTTTTGCATGCTTTGTCCTGAAAATAAAAAATAAAATAAATCAACATATTTTATTTAGATTTCCTAGAAAATCATTAAAAGTGGGATTAAAAACATCTATAATTTTACACATACCACGGACACCATGTAAGGTGATGCCAAGGTGGCAAATGGCGCAGTCACTGTGTATTGTGATGGTGTAATAGCAAGATGTGTGACAACGTATGAAGGTGGGGGTATTTAATACCTTGCGATGCCGTATTAAAAATAGTGCTTGCTGATAACAGGGTTCAGGTTGTAGAAGTGTCTTGCGGGTAAAATCTTGTTGTTTCAAACTTGGGGGCTTCCTTTCAATTCAGCAAATTCGAAACTTAAGTTCGGAGTCACACTAGGAGCAGTTGGTGCTATTGTTAGTATGGGACCTGGCTGTGTCAAGTATGATTCTAACGAACCCCCAAGGTGGGCTCCGATGCCGGTGCGGTGGTTTGGTTGATTGTCATGGTAGATATTTTGGAAGCGGTGTTGGTGTTTGTTTTTATGGTTTTTTATTATTTTGTTTCTTTTTTAATATAATATGTTATAAAAATCAAAATATACCGTATGCAACATGTTTATTTTTATACACGTTGCGATATATAAATTGTATTCAAAACTGAACGCCGCAACTCAAGAGGACTACTCGTTTCATATAAAAACTAACATGTTTAGTCAGTGGCAAAGCTTGAAGATCAAATCGGGTGGGGTTAGACTCAATCCATATAAAAATTACTTACGAGAATCGCAAACTTCTACCACTGAGCCAAAAAACGGTGAGGGTCAGGGCACCGGCCCTCACACTGTGTTTAGTTAAGAAGTTTAAATTGTAGTTTAGAGGCATAACTGAGGTATGGAATCTCATGGATTTGACTAGCAAAGTAAGATTTAAGTAGAGTGATACATTGTTAATATCGGCATGTGCTCGAAGAAATAGTCAAAGTTGACTATTTCAAAGGTCAGAAAGCGAGAGCTAGCAAGAGTGTTTATGAATCTAAGAATCCTAGCTCCAATATTGTTTCAAGTTTGAGATTGTTTAGGCTCGGATCAAATTCGAAGCATTAGCAATCATATCTTGAATAGTCCACGAGCGGTTTGGTTCATTTACACTCGTATTAGCAACGGATAGATAGAGCGAAACATTTATTCAACTTGTACATATGGCCATGTGCAAACAATTATGTTCCAAACTTGAACACGTAAAGTGTCCCACTTAAGTTGACCACACATTGCTTCGGATATACCATTCTTTGTCATCGAAAATTAACACCAAAAATCCAAACAGGTTTACTTACCAACACTCATCCCCAATAAATTGCATTAATTGTTCACAAAAAAAATAAAAACAATACCAATACAAAAATTAAATATATTTTCAAGTTGATCAAAGAAACATACAATACACCCCATGAGATACCTGTATAAATTATACGTATGTTCAATGCTTTCCAAAACTACAGTCGAGATATAGAACATATATAGAAACACACAAAAATGTTATTGCTTCTTCAACTACTCGTTATCATTCTAGGTTTTATCTCTCATGAACATGAGGCTGTGGCTGCGTATGTGCCGCCATACACATCCATAGTAGCTCCGGTTAACAAACATACCGATGCTGCTAAGCCTCTCTATAGTGTTGAGATATAGGTGCCTATGTAAACATGCAATACTTGCATGCAAACTTCCTTATAGACATAGATGCTCCCTTAATATGGCACGACTGCATCGAGCAATGGAACATAAAGCCAGGCAGTTGCCCCTCCAACACGTACTGCTCATCTGTTCTTTCTTGCATAGATTATCAATGCACAGACTTTCGAACGTCTTTCTCTTATAACAATCCTTCTTGCCCTCCAGAAACCAACACTTCTACGGCACCTGGTTGGGGTGCCTGTCCATGCTCAGTCAACGTGTTTAACCCTGTGACTGGTTCGTGTAGCCAAACCCTTATCAACTACGACGAATTTGCAATGAACGTAAGTGACGGTAGAAATATTTTGAGTGGTTTATATGGTGCAAACCCTTATGCAGCATGTGCTCCCCCTTCATCATTTGCATCATTTCCTGCAAATGTTTCTGGTGTCATGGCGTTTTCTTCCTCGCCTTACGCCTTCCCAGCTTACTTCTATCAACCCCTTAAAAAAACGTTAGCTCTGTGTCTTCCAAGCAAGCCGTCTGTCCCTGGGGTTCTATTCTTTGGAACGGGTCCTTATTACCTTCTTCCCCAATCGAATGTCGATGTAAGGAGTTATCTTTCTTATACTCCGTTGGTAAAGCAACAAGATTCTTTTGGATACTTTATCAGTGTCAATAGCATTGTAATAAAAAAGAGATCTATCGATATTAATCCAGCAAACACCAGTACCAAGCTTAGTACAATTGACCCTTACACCACTCTTAGAACAGACATTTATAACGCGGTCATTAGGAGGTTTTCAATGGTTACAAAACGATTACCTCCTGCAAAGCCAGTCGCTCCCTTCGGCCTTTGTTTCAGCACCTGCACTACTGCTGGTTTGAAAGTTCCTGATATCGATTTCAGCCTCCCTGATGGGAACAAGTGGAGTGTATCCACAGCTAACTCTATTAAGCAAATAACAAACGAGGTGGCGTGTCTGGCGTTTGTTGACGGTGGTGCAACGAGTGAACCTGCGATTGTTATCGGGACGTTTCAGTTTGAGGACAACTTTCTAGAATTTGATTTAGAGAATTCGACTTTTGGGTTCAGTTCATCGTTGCTACTTAAGCAGACGTCTTGTGCAAACTTCAACTTTACACTTACCAACGGCCCTTAAATAACCAATATTTAGTCGATCGAATAAAGATTTCATGTTTTAGATATGATATCTATGAATCCAATTCTCAATGATTTTTACATTTATTTTTCCTTACTCTCTATTTAGTCACGAGTCACATTCGAGCAACTAAATCATATACACCCCTACCTAGTTTTGAGTAAACCTATTGTGAAAGACAACACTAAAAAGAACTCCTTAGGCTAAGCAGAAAGAAAACATAGAAAAACAAGTAGCAATATGAGTAGATTACATCATCATACTAGATCCAACATTTTCACGAGTCGATTTCCAGCAACTAAATCATATACACCTCTACCTAGTTTCAAGTACACCTGTTGTGACAGTCAACATTCAAAAGAATTCCTTAGGCCAAGCAGAAAGAGAACATAGAAAAAACAAGTGGCAAAACTAATGCTACAATGATCTAAAGGTCTTCATCATCGCTGTCGCTGTACCCGTCCCAGTCCCATTTCTTAACAACGATTTGTACTGGTGATGCGCGTGGGGCCTGTGAGAGAGCTTCTAACATGTCGGACTCTTGAGCTTCCTCTTCAACCAAACTAAGTATGCTCACCTTCTTGAGTTTTGGTGACCTGGCCAAGATAAACTCTACAAACAACATCTCACGCTTAAAGCTGCTGAAAAATCTAATCTCCAGTTCCTTCAAATGCTCCAACCGAACATCTGAATATTCTTTCAATTTACCACAGCATGTCTCATGACCATAACAACCATAATGCTCCATATCAATCTACAGAAACGGTCGTCACTATTTTTGTCAGTGGATAAGGCGAGGATTAATATTAACCAGGAGAAAAAAAAAAGGATATACCTCTAGCTCAATCTTCTCCAAGTTTGGGGAACATTTGATCAAAGCAGCAAGAAAAGTTAATCCATGGTTGTCGGTGAAGCACATTTTGTAAAAACAGAAGTATTTAAGGTGGTTTAGCGACGTTGGAAGCTCTCGTGGAACGGAGTCTAGAACAAGCCACTTCAACCATAAGCCAAAAAAAAAAAATTAGAACCAAAGTTTAATTTTGTTTTCTTACAGGGTCATATATGATGTGGATCAGTAAATATTACCGGATGGATATAGTACCCCCAAATAAGCATATGTTTAATCATAGGTAAACACTCGAATAGCTCAATAATAGTGCAATCTTTAGAACCGATATCTCCATCTAGAAACTGCAGCAACTTACAATTTTCAGATAAGTTACAAAAGCCCATGAGAATAATTATTCAAGTGAGTACTTACCATACTGAAGCTCTCAAGTGATGGACAATTAGATAAAAGATGAATAAGAGCTTTTGTACGGATCCTTACATTCGCCAAGCTTAAGCTTCTAAGGTTACCAAATCTAATTGATGTTGGTTGATGGTTAAGATCAATGTCACGGAGATACAGGTTGGTTAACTGATGCAAAGAGTAGGCACATAAGGGTAACTTATAATGCTTAAAACTGAACTCAAGCCTTAATTTCTTAACAGCATGGTTCCTTGACAGATGATGCCAAGGTGGCAAATGGCACAGTCACTATATATATATGTATTGTGATGGTGCAATAGCAGGATGTGTGACAACGTATGAGGGTGGGGGTATTTAATACCTTGCAATGCCGTATTAAAAATAGTGCTTGCTGATAACATGGTTTAGGTTGTAGAAGTGTCTTGCGGTGAAATCTTGTTGTTTCAAACTTGGGGGCTTCTTTTCAATTAAGCAAATTCGAAACTTAAGTTCGGAGTCACACTAGGAGCAGTTGGTGATATTGTTAGTGTGGGACCTGACTGTGTCAAGTATGATTCTAACGAACCCAAGGTGGGCTTCGATGCTGGTGCGGTGCTTTGGTTGATTGTCATGGTAGATATTTTGGAAGCGGTGTTGGTGTTTGTTTTTATGGTTTTTTATTATTGTAATATATTTTGTTTCTTTTTTAATATAATATGTTATAAAATTCAAAATATACCGTATGCAACATGTTTATTTTTATACACGTTGCGATATACAGATTGAATTCAAAACCGGACACCGCAACTCATGAGGACTACTCGTTTCATGTAAAAACTAACATGTTTAGTGGCGAAGCTTGAAAATCAAATCGGTGGGGAGCTAAACTCAATCCATATAAAAATTACTTACGAAAATCGCAAACTTCTACCACTGAGCCAAAAAACGGTGAGGGTCAGAGCACCCCCGGCCCTCATAGTGTATTTAGTTAAGAAGTTTAAATTGTAGTTTAGAGGCATAATTGGGGTATGGAATCTCGTGGATTTAACTAGCAAAGTAAGATCTAAGTAGAGTGATACATTGTTAATATCGGCATGTGCTCGAAGAAATAGTCAAAGTTGACTATTTCAAAGGTCAGAAAGCGAGAGCTAGCAAGAGTGTTTATGAATCTAAGAATCCTAGATCCAACGTTTCAAGTTTGAGATTGTTTAGGTTCGGATCAAGTTCGAAGTATTAGCAATCATATCTTGAATAGTCCATGAGCGGTTTGGTTCATTTACACTCGTAGTAGCAACGGATAGATACAGCGAAACATTTATTCAACTTGTGCATATGGCCATGTGCAAAACAATTATGTTCCAAACTTGAACACGTAAAGTGTCCCACTTAAGTTGACCACACATTGCTTCGGATATACCATTCTTTGTCATCGAAAATTAACACCAAAAATCCAAACAGGTTTACTTACCAACACTCATCCCCAAATAAATTGCATTAATTGTTCACAAAAAAAATAAAAACAATACCAATACAAAAATTAAATATATTTTCAAGTTGATCAAAGAAACATACAATACACCCCATGAGATACCTGTATAAATTATACGTATGTTCAATGCTTTCCAAAACTACAGTCGAGATATAGAACATATATAGAAACACACAAAAATGTTATTGCTTCTTCAACTACTCGTTATCATTCTAGGTTTTATCTCTCATGAACATGAGGCTGTGGCTGCGTATGTGCCGCCATACACATCCATAGTAGCTCCGGTTAACAAACATACCGATGCTGCTAAGCCTCTCTATAGTGTTGAGATATAGGTGCCTATGTAAACATGCAATACTTGCATGCAAACTTCCTTATAGACATAGATGCTCCCTTAATATGGCACGACTGCATCGAGCAATGGAACATAAAGCCAGGCAGTTGCCCCTCCAACACGTACTGCTCATCTGTTCTTTCTTGCATAGATTATCAATGCACAGACTTTCGAACGTCTTTCTCTTATAACAATCCTTCTTGCCCTCCAGAAACCAACACTTCTACGGCACCTGGTTGGGGTGCCTGTCCATGCTCAGTCAACGTGTTTAACCCTGTGACTGGTTCGTGTAGCCAAACCCTTATCAACTACGACGAATTTGCAATGAACGTAAGTGACGGTAGAAATATTTTGAGTGGTTTATATGGTGCAAACCCTTATGCAGCATGTGCTCCCCCTTCATCATTTGCATCATTTCCTGCAAATGTTTCTGGTGTCATGGCGTTTTCTTCCTCGCCTTACGCCTTCCCAGCTTACTTCTATCAACCCCTTAAAAAAACGTTAGCTCTGTGTCTTCCAAGCAAGCCGTCTGTCCCTGGGGTTCTATTCTTTGGAACGGGTCCTTATTACCTTCTTCCCCAATCGAATGTCGATGTAAGGAGTTATCTTTCTTATACTCCGTTGGTAAAGCAACAAGATTCTTTTGGATACTTTATCAGTGTCAATAGCATTGTAATAAAAAAGAGATCTATCGATATTAATCCAGCAAACACCAGTACCAAGCTTAGTACAATTGACCCTTACACCACTCTTAGAACAGACATTTATAACGCGGTCATTAGGAGGTTTTCAATGGTTACAAAACGATTACCTCCTGCAAAGCCAGTCGCTCCCTTCGGCCTTTGTTTCAGCACCTGCACTACTGCTGGTTTGAAAGTTCCTGATATCGATTTCAGCCTCCCTGATGGGAACAAGTGGAGTGTATCCACAGCTAACTCTATTAAGCAAATAACAAACGAGGTGGCGTGTCTGGCGTTTGTTGACGGTGGTGCAACGAGTGAACCTGCGATTGTTATCGGGACGTTTCAGTTTGAGGACAACTTTCTAGAATTTGATTTAGAGAATTCGACTTTTGGGTTCAGTTCATCGTTGCTACTTAAGCAGACGTCTTGTGCAAACTTCAACTTTACACTTACCAACGGCCCTTAAATAACCAATATTTAGTCGATCGAATAAAGATTTCATGTTTTAGATATGATATCTATGAATCCAATTCTCAATGATTTTTACATTTATTTTTCCTTACTCTCTATTTAGTCACGAGTCACATTCGAGCAACTAAATCATATACACCCCTACCTAGTTTTGAGTAAACCTATTGTGAAAGACAACACTAAAAAGAACTCCTTAGGCTAAGCAGAAAGAAAACATAGAAAAACAAGTAGCAATATGAGTAGATTACATCATCATACTAGATCCAACATTTTCACGAGTCGATTTCCAGCAACTAAATCATATACACCTCTACCTAGTTTCAAGTACACCTGTTGTGACAGTCAACATTCAAAAGAATTCCTTAGGCCAAGCAGAAAGAGAACATAGAAAAAACAAGTGGCAAAACTAATGCTACAATGATCTAAAGGTCTTCATCATCGCTGTCGCTGTACCCGTCCCAGTCCCATTTCTTAACAACGATTTGTACTGGTGATGCGCGTGGGGCCTGTGAGAGAGCTTCTAACATGTCGGACTCTTGAGCTTCCTCTTCAACCAAACTAAGTATGCTCACCTTCTTGAGTTTTGGTGACCTGGCCAAGATAAACTCTACAAACAACATCTCACGCTTAAAGCTGCTGAAAAATCTAATCTCCAGTTCCTTCAAATGCTCCAACCGAACATCTGAATATTCTTTCAATTTACCACAGCATGTCTCATGACCATAACAACCATAATGCTCCATATCAATCTACAGAAACGGTCGTCACTATTTTTGTCAGTGGATAAGGCGAGGATTAATATTAACCAGGAGAAAAAAAAAGGATATACCTCTAGCTCAATCTTCTCCAAGTTTGGGGAACATTTGATCAAAGCAGCAAGAAAAGTTAATCCATGGTTGTCTGTGAAGCACATTTTGTAAAAACAGAAGTATTTAAGGTGGTTTAGCGACGTTGGAAGCTCTCGTGGAACGGAGTCTAGAACAAGCCACTTCAACCATAGGCGAAAAAAAAATTAGAACCAAAGTTTAATTTTGTTTTCTTACAGAGTCATATATGATGTGGATCAGTAAATATTACCGGCTGGATATAGTACCCCCAAATAAGCATATGTTTAATCATAGGTAAACACTCGAATAGCTCAATAATAGTGCAATCTTTAGAACCGATATCTCCATCTGGAAACTGCAGCAACTTACAATTTTCAGATAAGTTACAAAAGCCCATGAGAATAATTATTCAAGTGAGTACTTACCATACTAAAGCTCTCAAGTGATGGACAATTAGATAAAAGATGAATAAGAGCTTTTGTACGGATCCTTACATTCGCCAAGATTAAGCTTCTAAGGTTACCAAATCTAATGGATATTGGTTGATGGTTAAGATCAATGTCACGGAGATACAGGTTGGTTAACTGATGCAAAGAGTAGGCACATAAGGGTAACTTATAATGCTTAAAACTGAACTCAAGCCTTAATTTCTTAACAGCATGGTTCCTTGACAGATGAAATAGTATTTGATCAAGTTCATGACAGTTGCTGTGTGTGAAGAAGGTGCTAAAGGTGAACTCGTGTATTGGACCTTGTCGCATTAACAGAACTTGGCATATAGCATTCAAAAGTTTACATTCATGGTCCATCTCATTCTCTTCAGTTGTTATTTTGGACACAGCATAAAACTCAAGTTTGGGAATTGTGGTCCACTTGTACCTCCATTCCCTTGAGAGGATACTCGTCCTTGCTGCCTCTTTAATTGGTATAAGACATAGGATGTTCTCAATTAAGGATTGAGGAAGTGTGCTGATTATGTTCGAAGACAATGGTTGAGCTTTAGACGAACATTCAGCATTCATCTTCGGGTGTTTCTGTCGGATTGATACTAGATAATGCTCTGCACATAATTAGTTGCCAAATACAACATTATGAGAATGTTCAACACGAAGTTTAAAAATCGGACGATTCAAAGAAAATGGCCATACATAACTGTTTGGATGCGACGATTATACCATATTCATTCCAATTTATAGTTGATCTGCTGAACCCTATATCAGTTTATAGTTGAGTGGTCTACTTTTTCTTATGATTAACTTCTAAAGGATTATATATTCTGTTTAATACTTACCACAGTACCAAACACCACAAAGAGGATAATCAAATGATGAGTTAAATATACTATACTCTTGTTTCATTAATTAATTCTTTAGATACTTATAAACAGAATACACTCAGCGCCATCAAAGCGATTATAACGATTTCGAGCAAAAAAAAAAACACATCACATTCACAACCATCTGCCACTCCAACACTTTGTATTAACATAATAACATCCAAACACCTACCAATCACCCATATTAACATTGAAATCGAAAAATTAACGGTTATCAATCGATCAAACAGGAAACATAGACTTACAACAGTTATCATAGTTGAGTGATCTACTTTCGCTTATGATTAACTTATTATGAACAACTAATTCTTTACATAATTATAAGCACGAAACAATCAACAGCATCAAAGTAATTATAATTATAACAACTTCAAGCAAAGCAAACACATCACAACACTTTGTAGTACAGCTTTTATTTATATATGTGACATAATAAATTCCGAAAGATTTATTTATCACTTCAACAGCTATTTTGTGTCGATGAAACTATACGACTTATAAATGTTGAAATTGAAAGCAAAAGTTATCAGAAAACGAATAGATTCATAACAAAACTATAATCACAGAAGTAAATGAAAACAGAAGGCATGAAACAACTGAAATCACCGAAATAATACCTGAGTTGGAATGCGTTTAGGCGTGTGTGCGTGCGTCTTTGGATGTGTATGATGTGTTAAAGATTGAAGTTCAATGGTTGAAGTACACCATTAACAAGAAGACCTTCGAAGAGTTGGTTAAAGTTGTTAGAGAGAGATGAGATGAGAGGGAATTTGTTTTATTTGAATATTTTCTGAATGAGAATTTGTATTATACAAAGCTAATTCCCTATTTATACAACATCCCATTTACTCATTGCCTTCTAATTGCCTAACCAACCTAACTGACTCACTTAACCCAGATCACTAACCACAGTTATTTTTACAACTGCAGTTGACTATTTATGTTACCTAACCAATTTTAATTTTTATATTTGTAAAACCAAAAAAAAAAAGTTTATAAATCATATTCAACAATAACAGTTGTGATTAAAGTAATTTTGGCTTGAGAGGAAAACTGTAAAACTATCGAACATTTGTCCGGTCCTTTCGGCTATGATAAGTAACAGTTACTATTTTTTTTTCTCTAATCAATATATTAATTACATGTGAACCCTGCAATTAATAAGCGAAACTTGGCCGCCACACCCCTTGTGGTGTGGTGGTACTAACTTGGAGCCTAACATTCTATTAACATGGAGGTCATGGCCCATGGGTTCAATCCCCACCCCTTGTATAGTTGGGTAAAATCCGGTGACCCAGTTATGGGTAAGATGACCCATAAGGTGGAAATTTGAATAAACTACCGGTTCACATTTTCTTTAGTAATTTGATTGATTTAGACATTACATTCGCCTAAATTGAAACAAATACTTTTATAAATTAGGATACTATATAAGCTTTGGCAAATATTATGATTTATGAATATGTACGATTTATGGAGAATCATATACAACCAATACGATTTATTGAGACCATGGCATATCGGTTTGTTTGCTCAATTTTTGTTTGGTACATACGTATAGTTCGGAGGTGTATGGATTGAATTTAGGTAAAATCTTACATTTCCGTTTAGACATGGGAATATGACGTTCGTGTGGTTTGTTCACGCACTTATTGTGATCGGATGCTTTAGATTAACCAAGTTGCATCGGTTTGCAATTAACTGAAGTGAAGTTTGTGGGATGAAACCAATTTGCTTTATGGAATGTTAAGATTTGATTTGTTTCTTACATTCAAACCCTTCTAATTAAAACAAATAAAAACATAGAAGGGTGCTCAACAGCTTAAAAGGGACATTGGATTGTTACAACAATTCTCATACAAGTTACAATTTGATACATAGTTACTCGTACACTAATATATATGATGAATAAGAATGCCTCTTTAACTGGTTGTGGCGTTTGCATCTTCTCAATATGACGGCCCAAAGATTATGATAACCGTCTTTGTCATCATTCGACAATTCTATTTAGATACGTTTGACTTTGTTGGAACTTGAAATATATCAAGGTTGGCTTGTCAAATGTAGTGAAGTTAAGTCTGGATAATTTGACCACCTAAGAGTTTATAAGATCTTGATCTTCACATTTGAGTGTTGCATCTACTAAATATTCAACTATTACATATATAACTTGAGTTAAAAGCATAAAAAGATCAACGGTAATGGGAGAAGCTATACAATACAAAGGTCACCATATGAGAAAGAACTCTGGACTGTAGATTGCAGTTCATGTTTTAACTTTCAAGGAAGCAAAACTGGGTATTTGCTTGACTTAGACTTTTAAGATATGAAGTGATCATTTCCGCCTGAACTATCTGATGGTTGTCAAATTTGTTAGGCTCTATGAAATATCTTAGAAAAATGGAAAGGGAAATATACCGGTACATGCGCTTCTAGACTGTCCACACAGTTCAACTACATGACATGAATCCAAGTGAAATTTCTTACAATTTGTTCTAAAAATTTCAGCGAACAAATACTGCTCTTAAACAGGTTATTCATGTACCCAAAATGGACCAACACAAAGGCTGTAGAAAATATGATTGCGACAATGAGTAGCGCTTAGTTGAAACAAAAATTGCTTATATATTTTACATAATACTGAAAGTAACTATATAACCGTACCTGGAACTGATTGCTGTAGACAAATAAGCTATCAACAATTCTAACTATCTCATATCACAAAGCTTCAACAAAACCAGTAAAAAATCAACACTAATCAAATAAACCTACATGTACGAAGACAAGTTCAAGCTCATTTAAGATCAGATCATATACGCCCCTACCTAGTTTTGAGTAAACCTATTGTGAAAGCCAACATTCAAAAGAACTCCTTAGACTAAGCAGGAAAAAAAATAGAAAGACAAGTAGCAATGTTATCATCATACGTCTCAAAGCTAATTCTAGAGTGATCTAAAGGTCGTTATCGTTGTTGACCCAACTATTTAATAACTATTTGTACCAGTGATGCACGTGGGGCCTGTAAGAGATCTTTTAACATATCTGACTCTTCATTCTTTTCAACGTAACTACTTATGTTCACCTTCTTCAGTTTTGGTGACCTTGCCAAGATAAACTTAACAAACTCCATCTCACGCTTCAAGTTTCTGAAAAACCGAATCTCCAATTCCTTTAGACTCTCCAGCCAAAGATCTGGATATTCTTCTAGTTTACCACAACATATCTCATTTTCATAACAACAACTATGACCTGTATTAATCTACAAAAATGGTCATCATTAATTTTGTCGGTGGATTTTGGCGAGAATAAAAATAAACAGGAGAAAAAAAAAGATTTACCTCTAGCTCAATTTTCTCCAAGTTTGGGGAACATTTGATCAGAACAGCAAGAAAAGTTAATCCATGGTGGTCAGCGAAACACATTCCGCAAAAACTGAAGTATTTGAGGTGGATTAGCGAGGTTGGAAGCTCTACTGGAATAAGCCACTTCAACCATAGGCAATAACAAAAATTTAGAACCAAAGTTTAAATTTCTTTTCTTTCATTCATATATAATGTGGATAAGTAACTATTACCGGATGGACACAATACCCCCAGATAGTCAGATGTTCAATCACAGGCAAACATTTGAATAGCTCAATAATAGTGCAATCTTTAGAACCAATATCTCCTTTTGTATGCTGCAGAAGCTTACAATTTTCAGATAAGTTACAAACGCCCACGAGAACAATTATTTAAGGGAGAACTTACCAGAGTGAAGCTCTTAAGTGATGGACAATTAGATAAAAGACAAAGAAGAGCTTTTGTACAGATCCTTACATTCACCAAGCTTAAGCTTCTAAGGTTACCAAATCTAATGGATATTGGTTGATGGTTAAGATCAATGTCTCTGAGATACAGGTCGGTTAACTGATGCAAAGAGTAGGCACATAAGGGTAACTTATAATTCTTATCATTGAACTCAAGTTTTAGTTTCTTGACGGTATGATTCCTTGACAAATGAAATATTGTTTGATCAAGTTCAAAACAGTGGCCGTTTCCGAAGGCGTATAAGATGAACTCGTGTATTGGACCCTGGCGCATTAACAGAACTTGGTGTATAGCATTGAAGAGTTTACGACGGTTGTGGTCCATGTTTTTCCTTGCACTTGCTATGTCAGATGGTTGCTTCTCTTTAGTTGTTCTTTTGAACATAGTATACCAATCAAACACAAGTTTGGGAATTGTGGTCCACTTGTACCTCCATTCCCTTGAGAGGATACTCGTCCTTGCTGCCTCTTGAATTGGTAAAAGACATAGGATTTTTTCGATTATGGTTTACGGAAGTGTGCTGATTATATTCGAAGATAATAGTTGAGCTTTGGACGAACGTTTAGCATTCATCTTCGAGTGTTCTTGTCAGATCGATACTAGATAATGCTGCACATAAGCTGCCAAATACAACATTAGGAGAACGTTCAACACGAAGTTTAAAAATTCAACGAGCCTCGAGGCGAACCGAGATGTAATCTTTAGGCGGAAACAAAAAATAAATATAAAAATTATATATCTTATAAATACAATAATTGACCCAAAAAGTCTAAAAACACCGTAAACATACATCAAAAATAAAATAATCGACCCAGATAAGTCTAAAACACCATAAACATACATCAAACATAAAATTATTGACCCAAAAAGTCTAAAAACATAAAAAAACACACATAAAAATACCCTAAATCCCCTGAGGTGCACTCGAGGCGCAAATTTTCTCAACGCCTCGGCCCTTAGAGGCGTATGTACATACTGAACCCCATGAGGCGCGCCTCACAATCGTTTTTTTTGGTGCCTCGCCTCGAGGCGCGCCTTGAGGCACACACCTCAAACGTTTTTTAAACCATGGTCATACGTCAGTGTTTGTATGCGACGATTATAGCATTTTCATTCCAATTTATAGTTAATCTGCTGGAACCTATATTAGTCTATAGTGATCTGCTTTTGCTTATGATTAACTTATAAAGAGTTATATAATCAGTTTAATACTTAGCACACACAACAAAATGTATTATCAAATGATGAGTTAAAGTTATTATACTCTTACTTTATCAATTAATTCTTTAAAAAATTATAAGTAGGAAACACTCAACAGCATCACAGTTAGAGGTGTAAAAAAACCGGTTTTTAAATCCGGCCCCAAAAAAAACCGGTAAACCGGTTTGGGAAAAACCGGTTCGGAGAGAAACCGGTCCGAACCCGACCCTATACATCGGTCCTATGAGCGATTTGTGGTTTCGTGGATCGGTTTGGTTTGAAAACCGGTTTGGGGGAAAAAACCGGTTTTTGAGAAAAAAAAACCGGTCGGTTTTTGAGAAAAAAAAACCCGATATAAGCAAGGTATTTTGGATATTGGAGGACCGGTTTGGCAAAAAAAACCGGTTTTAAACCCGGTCCTAATCGATTCCAATAGATTGTAGTGTTTGGTGCTAAAAACCGGTTGCAAAACCGGACCGGTTTGGATAAAAACCGGTTTTATCTTCATAAAAAAAAAAAACCAATCCGGTTTATAAACCGGACCGGTTTGGCCCAAAAAAACAGTTTGTACATGTCTAATCACAGCCATGTATCGAGCACCAACGGCTAATGATCTGTTAAATTTGGTTACTATATCTATGGATTAACATTTGGTAGCCGTATGACCACATGAAACCATACGACTTTTTATGAATGTTGAAATTAATTAAAGGCAACAGTTATAAAAAAAAGAGAGAGCGATAAGGAAACATAGACTTTTAACAAAATAAAAAGCAGAGAAATAAACCCAAAATTCACCGAAACAAAAGCCTAAAATCAAACATCTATGAGTTTAAATGGGAACACAATGCATTAAACAACTTATAAACCCTGAAATCACCGAAATAATATCTGAATTGGAATGCGTTTATGCGTCTTGTGTGGATGGGTACTTTACTCATAAACCCTAAAAATATTACGTTTTTTTAAGGTTAATTTATTTTAATCCTCTCGTCTATGAACTTGAATTTTTAATACCTCCACAACCTACTTGTTTTAAAGACCAGGTGTTGGGCTTTGTCTTTGCCAATGATAAATCATCTAATTTATATTATATATATACTAGATTATACCCCGGGAACGTCCCGGGGTTGAGAAATCTAATATGACATATTAATTTTACATATGAAATAGAATGATTTGCTTTACAGTTACATGCAAGAAAGCTTCGGGAAGTATCTATCCTAAACCAATTAAAAATGTATCTCCAATGTTAACGCCTAACCTTAAACAATGTATAACTCTAATATTAATATTTAACCTAAAACAATGTATAACTCCAATGTTAACGCATGTTGAAAATAGAATTCATATTTACTGATTTAAACATATACATGATTAATTATTTACCTGAACACTTTGTGTTTTTTTTCCTGTATGAACAAAACCCCACAAAAAAATAGTTGTTTTTTCTCCGTTTTTTATATAGCACTATGGTACTCGTTGGAAAAATAATAAAATGCTCGTTAATTTGGTGTGATTTTTTTCTTTAAAAAATCTCGTATATAAAAGATATTAACGTTTAAAAGTTATAGGAGGAAACATAAGAGAGAAAAATTCAATTTTATTTTTAAATTTTTTTCTAAAATATCTCAATGCCACATGGCACATTCAAAGAGGACAATTCCTCTTTGAGTGCCATGTCATTAAAATGGCTTTGGTTTATTATATGTATAGATTAATTTTATATTAAATTTGTTTGGTTAATAATATAATAACTATCTTTAATTAAAAAATTAATTATTCATAATTAACTATGATCAAATGAGATAATATCTTTAATTAAACGATAAGGATCCGTAATTAAGTAAGAGAAAGAGAAGGGACGACCAAAAAATAGATGTCTATAATGAATAACATGTGTACAACTTATATTGGTTTTTCATATACTAGATTATACCCCGGGAACGTCCCGGGGTTGAAAAATCTAATATGACATATTAATTTTACATATGAAATAGAATGATGCGCTTTACAGTTACATGCATGAAAGTTTCGGGTAACAGCTAACCTAAAACAATTAAAAATATATCGCCAATGTTAACGCCTAACCTTAAACAATGTATAACTATAGTTTTAATATCTAACCTAAAACAATGTATAACTCCAATGCTAAAGCATGTTGAAAATAGAATTCATATTTACTGATTTGAACATAGTTAGTGACTTGCCTATATATGATTAATGATTTACCTGAACACTTTGTGTTTTTTTTCCTGTTTGAACAAAACCCAACAAAAAATAGTCGTTTTTTTCCTCCATTTTTTATATAGCACTATGGTATTCGTTGGAAAGATAATAAAACGCTCGTTAATTTGGTGTAATTTTTTTCTTTAAAAAATCTAGTATATAAAAGATATTAATGTTTAAAAATTATGGGAGGAAACATAAGAGAGAAAAATCTAATTTTGTTTTTAAATTATTTTTTTCCTAAAATATCTCAATGCCACATGGGATGACACATGACACACTCAAGAAGGAGAATGCCTCCTTAAGTGCCATGTCATTAAAATGGCTTTCTTTTATTATATGTATAGATTATATATATCCTAAAACACAACGTCGGTGAGACATTTGCATTGCCACCCCCTAACTTTTTGGTAATTGCAACTTCAATCCCTCACATTTGTTTTCTAAGTTTTAGCATATGACAACTTCAGTCCCTTACATTTATTTTCTATTATTATCAATGCTTTAATAAATTGCAACTTCAGTACCCCTACATTTATTTTGTTTATTATCGGTTGCACCGGCCAATACGGTTCAATACTTCGCGCACCGCCGCAACGCGCGTCGGGTCAACGTCATCCAACTCACCACCGTTGTCCTATGGTTGTCGGACACTGTTCCGTCACCGGGTTTACCGTATAGCCGGTTACTGTTCGCGTTTACGGTTTTGAGTTGTTTGAGTATGTTTTCTTGGTTTCGTACGCCACGATATCGGTGGTGGCGCGGCGTCAGCAAGTCGATCAAATATAATACGTTTCTGTTTCACAATATAATGATATTATATATAATCTTAAATCACAATGTCGGTGCCACCAACTTGGGCCTATGGTGGACTACCACGTGGCAACCTAAAGGATTTTTCTTTTTCTTTTTTTTTTCAACATCTATCTTTTGTATTTATAATATAATTTTCCATGTTATAAGTTGCAAAAATAAAGCATGGTTCTTTGGTTGTTACTGCATTTCTTTGTATCTATCCTTTGGTACATTTCAATGTCGATTTCGTATAGAAATGAGTCAAATCTAATATATTACATTACATTACATTTTATTTCTACGGTATAAATTCGAGTCCGTTTCAACGTAATTTATTTTTTTTAAATGATATGTAAAGTTTCGGGTTGGTGTACGTTCTGACGTAAAATGTCGATAATAATCTATACATAATTACGCCACATAATCAGTACAAACTCGAGTTTGTCTACATTTCGACGTAAAATTGGTATACCTTTTCGTATGAATTTGCGTTTGTCTACGTTAATTGTGTGCAACATATTGTATCTTACGCATTGTGTTTTAGACTTCGTGTGTTACTGCATTCTTTGACCCGTCGTGCGCCGCCGCCGCAACGCGCGGCGGGCAAAAAACTAGTTGGACTCAAACCCACCTCCTTTACTATTTTACTATTGCCTGACTTTTATTTTAAAAAAAAAGTTAATGATAAACACTTGGTTACAAAATTACATGTTTGTTTAAAAGTTTGACAATTTGAATATACAAATGTAAGTATATGAGTTTAAATGGGAACACAATGCATTAAACAACTTATAAACCCTGAAATCACCGAAATAATACCTGAATTGGAATGCGTTTATGCGTGTTGTGTGGATGGGTACTTTACTCATAAACCCTAAAAATATTACCTTTTTTTAAGGTTAATTTATTTTAATCCTCTCGTCTATAAACTTGAACTTGATACCTCCACAACCTACGTGTTTTAACGACCAGGTGTTGGGCTTTGCCTTTGCCAATGATAAATCATCTAATTTATATTATCTCTATACATCTTAAAAGTAGAAAGTCGGCGTAAAGCCGACAAAACCGTAAGGTAGAGGCTTCTGCACCCCCTTTAACTTTGAATAAATTACAGCTTAACCCCTTTAGTTTATAGCAAGTTTATAAAATGTCGTTTAGATCCCCTTTAGTTTCTAACATTTCAATGTCACCCCGTATTTTAATTCTTCCGCTAAAATAAAGACTTTGGCACGTGCTTTTTTTAATGTAGGCGTCGGTACAATATCATGCTTTGACGTAAGCGGTATAAATTCACGCGTCGGGTTTCGACGTAGTAGAAAGTCGGCGTAAAGCCAACAAAACCGTAAGGTAGAGGCTTCTGCACACCCTTTAACTTTGAATAAATTACAGCTCAACCCCTTTAGTTTATAGCAAGTTTATAAAATGTCGTTTAGATCCCCTTTAGTTTCTAACGTTTCAATTTCACCCCGTATTTTAATTCTTCTGCTAAAATAAAGACTTTGGCACGTGCTTTTTTTAATGTAGGCGTCGGTACAATATCATGCTTTGACGTAAGCGGTATAAATTCACGCGTCGGGTTTCGATGTACACGGTTTAAATTCGTGTTTCGGCATAAAATTCTCGAAATTTGTCTGGTAAAACATAATGTGTTTCCATAAATTCAGCCCATATTTTAATTCTTTTATTAAAAAGGATTTTCTAACGCGCTTACGTGTCAGTACAAATTCATGCCTCGCCGTAAATTGCGTTCGACGTAGACAACATAAACCTATGGTTTTACCTAAGGTTTTCGAAAAATAGTTGTATGCGTTGTCAATGAATCGTGTGTCAGCCATCGTTTATCTTACATTGTTGCGTGAAAATCGTTCTAGCTCAGTTGGTAGAGCGCCTACTTTTTAACTACGTGGTAGTGACTTCCAATCCCACGGATGGCGGTGTCTTTTCACAACCATATTAATTCTTAATGGGTAGATACGTGTCACCCCGGGGCAACGCCCACGGGTACAGCTTAGTGTCGCCGCGCGGCCCGCAACGCGGGGCAAGAAAAAAACTAGTATATATCCTAAAACACAACGTCAGTGAGACATTTGCATTGCCACCCCCTAACTTTTTGGTAATTGCAACTTCAATCCCTCACATTTATTTTCTAAGTTTTAGCATATGACAACTTCAGTCCCTTACATTTATTTTCTTTTATTATCAATGCTTTAATAAATTGCAACTTCAGTACCCCTACATTTATTTTGTTTATTATCGGTTGCACCGGCCAATACGGTCCAATCCTTCGCGCACCGCCGCAACACGCGTCGGGTCAACGTCATCCAATTTAGAGTTCTTGTATTGCTACTTGTTTTTCTGCAAGCTTTTCTTGTTACTCTTGGAGTTCTTTTGGCTGTTTGCTTTCACACAAAAGGTATACTCCAAAACTATGGGTGTAAACTAGTGACTTGTTCCTAAGTTACTTTAGTTTTAATTGACCTTAGCTTGTTTTGTTTTTAGAATATAATTTTGGTAAAAAACTATTCCCTTACCCTTGTTTTGCACATTGTTTAACTGAGTTTTTTTTACTGTTTTTACAGTTTTTTTTTTTTATATTTTATGAATTTATTTTGTGCAATACTTTTTCTATTTTTTGTATACGTTCAGGAGTAAACATTTGGTTTTGTTTTAGTTTTTGTCCAACACCGAACAATGCCAAACCATGTACACCCCTACTATCATCTAACTTTTTCCCTTCCCAGTTGTTTGTTTATTTATTCTTATTTATGTATCGTAAAAAGAATCGGTCATTTGTTCGGTAATTTTTTTTACACTCGATAATTCATAAAACCTACTTTTAATTTTATGCATTCACATCTTGCTCGAGTAAAGTCTCTATACAACTTTATCACTTCCTCAAGACATTGTAAAGTTGTGATGTGAACCTGAAAAAAAAAAACAAATTGGTATCAAATGGTATGTCACGATAATGATTAATTCAAGAGGTGTGTATGATGAGTGATTAATTATCACTTGTCAACTAGAGATTTACCTGATTTCTAAGGATCATAGGCTACATATTACCGGCTTAGCAACCTTTGTGATTAATGTTCCTAGCAACACCAATCATAATATAAAATATTAGATTATTACCAAACTGACTACATGTGTGAATATATATGGAGTTAGCAGGTTCTTATATGTAATACTAGGTTCAAAAGCATATATATTACCTTAACATGACTAGTGACTTGTCTAGACATGATTAATGAATTACATGAACACATTTTGTTTTTTGTTTTTTGTTTTTCTGTATGAACAAAAACCCACCAAAAAGTCCGCTTTCTTTCGCTTTTTGTATAGCATTATGGTGCCCGTTAGAAATATAATAAAACGTTCGTTAATTTGGTGTAATTTTTTCAAATGTCATCGTATATAAAAGTTACTAACGCTTAAAAATTGCGGGGGGAAGTGCATGTGTCATACACATGAGAGAAAAAAAGACTTTTGAAGAGAAATCAAAGAGTGTGAAAGCTTCACCTGATGCCATGTGACATACCACTTTCATTTATTATTTCATTGATTATAAGATCAGTTAACTAAAGACTATCATAATCGTATAAGGATTTGGTTGTAGTGATATAAAGGGTGCATACACGATGGTTTGGTTTTGAATCCCAACCAAACCATAACAAGAATGTTCGGTTATTAGCCAGCCTTAACCGATCGGGTTTTGGTTAATCGTTTTTGCCATGGCTAGGATTCGTTAACCATATGGAACAACAATTATATACAACTAGTGGCGTAGCCATGATTTTTTCTTACCAGGTCTGAAATTTTTGAGGGGCGTACGACCTATTGTCTATGACTAAATTTCGGCTTTTTTATGGTCCAATTAAGCGGCCCGGGTCACATCACATTATAAAAACAAAAAAAAAAACAAAATAAAATGAAGTTAATTAATAGAAGATACGTCAATCGATACTAAGAGTGAATAACAGAAATTCATTACTTAATTTTTAATTGGATGCAAATGGTTTATGGGCTTATGTCTTGGTCTTAAGCCTTAATGGTTATTTTAATTGAACTAGTGGTATCAATGGTTGCGCGATGCGCCCCTTGCACTTTTGTCAGCAATGAAACACGAACCCGATCTCTTCAATTAAACACACAAGTCTTTCAACAGAAACATAGTAAAAAAACATAACGCAAATTCGTGTAAGAAAAGAGCCGAGATAACATAGGCGAAACCATCATTGTAATAAATAAAAATAAGTATTGTTACAACTGAACCCATAAAAAACACAAAACGTATTGTTACAACTCAGAGTTACCCTGGGGCCAGGGATATTATTTTGTCATAAAATTAAACGTAGTACTAATCATCCTGCAATGCTGAGATTACGTTGTCTCCGTTTGTTTGCTCAACAGTTGTTTGGTACATAATGTATAGTTTGGAGGTTTATGGATCGGTTTAGGTTAAGGTTAATATTTTCGTTCAGATTAGGGAATAGGTTAGTGTGGTTTGTTCACACGCTTATTGTGTTTGGATGCTTTAAACTAGTGCATCGGTTTGTAATTAACTGAAGCGAAGCTTGTGGGATGAAACCAATTTGTTATATGGAATGTTAGAGTTGATCTGATTTGTACATTCAAACCCTTTCATTTAAAACAAATAAAAGCATATCACTTTTAATACTATCCACATTGGTAAGTTAGATTATTTGGGAAAGGCATACAAGGGTGGTCGACAGTTATACTTATTGTTTCAATAATACCCACAAATAAGTCATATACACACAAGTTGACACAAACTTACTCATATTCAAATTAATTAAGAGCACACACTAGCTATGATGAATAAGGTTGTTGCAATAATTCTGACAAACAAGTTATATACACACTAGCTATGATGAATAAGATTGTCCTATATAGATATGCTGAGTTTTGTTTGAAGTCAGAACACACCAAGGTTGGCTTGTCAATGTAGTGAAGTTAAAAAAAGGATACTTAAACTACCTATAGGTTTAAAATTTAAATCTTGAACTTCACCTACAATATAACTTATATTATATTTGTAAATTTGTAATAAACTCGTTTAGACTAATGAGCCAACTCAAGTTCATTGAGAACCTCTGAAAATCGAATAGATTCGAGCTTTTAATGATTAGTCAATCTCGAGTGATTAACTCATATACACCCCCTATGACCCTAGTTTTGAGTACACTTATTGTGAAAGCCAACATCCAAAATGACTCCATAAAATAAGTGGGAAAACAAAACAAAAAAAACTAGCAATACGACTAGATTATCATCATAGTCTTTAAACGAACTCTTGAGTGATCTAAAGTCATTGCTGTTGTCGTCCCGGCTAGCTTACAACGATTTCTACAAGTGATGCCCGTGGGGCCTGTGAGAGAACTTTTAACATCTCCAACTCTTCATCATTCTCAACCAAACTACCTATCCACACCTTTTTCAGCTTAGGAGACCTTGCCAAGATAAACTTCACAAACTCCATAGAAGACTTCGAGTTGATAAAATAATGAATCACCAATTCCTTCAATTGCTCCAACCAAACATCTGAATATTTTTCCAATATACCAGAATATATCTCATCCCCATCCATTTCAGACTACATGAAGGGTTGTCATTATTTTTGTCAGTGAACTCTGATGAGAATTAAAATAATTAGGATAAATAATGGTTTTACCTCTAGCTCAATTTTCTCCAAGTTCGGGGAACATTTGATCAAAAGAGCAAGAAAAGTTAAGTGATGGTCGTCATCTAAGGACATTTCTTTAAAACAAAAGTATTTGAGGTGGATTAGTGAGGCTGAAAGCTCTTCTGGAACCGAGTCTAGAACAAGCCACTTCTACAATAAGCAAACCAAAGTTTGATTTTCTTTTCTTTCAGTTATATATAATGTGGATAAATAAATATTACCGGTGTGTCATTGTCCCCACGGATGGTCAGATGTTCAATCACAGGTAGACGCTTAAATAGCTCAACAAAGGTGCAATCTCCAAAATCGACAGATGCTAGCTGCAGCAACTTACAATATTCAGACACGTTTCAAAAGCCCACGGGAATAAATATTTAAGCGAGAACTTACCAAAGTGAGCCTCTTAAGTGATGGAGAATTAGATAAGAGATGAAGAAGAGCTCTTGTAGAGATAAATACATAATTCAAGCGTAAGCTTCTAAGGCTACCAAATCCACTGAATATTGGTTGATGGTAAATACAAACATAACTGAGATCTAGGTCTGTTAACTGATGCAAAGAGAAAGCACATAAGGGTAACGTATAAAAATGCATTTCATCAAACTCAAGTTCTAATTTCTTGACAGGATGGTTCCTTGATAAATGTAACATTATTTGATCAAGTTCAAAACAGTGGTCGCATGTGTTCGAGTAAAAGGTGAACTCGTGTATTGGACCCTGGCGTATTAACAGAACTTGATGTATAGCATTGAAAAGTTTACACCTGTGGTCCATGTTTTTCCTAGCACTTGCTATTTCATATGGTAGCTGTTCTTTGGTTTTTCTTTCGGACACGACAGACCCACCAAACTCAAGTTTGGGAATTGTGGTCCACTTGTACCTCCATTCCCTTGAGAGGATACTTGTCCTTGCCGCCTCTTGAATTGGTAAAAGACATAGGATGTTTTCGGTTATGGTTTGAGGAAGTGTGCTGATTATATTCGAAGACAATAGTTGAGCTTTAGACGAACATTCAGCATTCATCTTCGAGTGTTCTTGTCAGATTGACACTAGATAATGCTGCACATAAACTGCCAAATACAACATTAGGAGACTGTATAACACAATGTTTAAAAATTCATGACATGGTCATACAATAATGTTTGTATGTGACGATTATACCATTTTCATTCCAATATATATTCATCTGTATACCATATTACTGTTTGTATCTCCATTACGAACTATGAACAATAAAAGAGAAGGCATAGATTTTTAACAAAGCCAAAATCACTGAATTAAACCCTAAAATCACAGTAAAATTAAAACAAAGAAACATGTATTACTGTAAATACAAGAAGAAACCATGAAACAACTCATAAATCAAAGAGTTCCCCTCGAAATCAACAAACGTAACCGTAAAACCACCAAAATAAACACTAAAACTTATTACTTACACTATGGTGACTGTATGGAATGTGGACTTAACCTTATCCTTCACATTTGTTTATTTACATTTGTAAGGGTGAAGGGGTATTCAAGGGTTCATATAATGATTCAGGTGTTGATCGCGTGGGGTGAGAACACAGTCGCAATTGGTTCGGGAGGTATAAAACATGTGACTAAACAAAACAGACAAACTTCCTATGACCCCGTGTACTTGACCCAACAATCCCTCCATTTGAAGAACCAAAACTATCAACGAGTAAAAAATACTTCATGTTATTAGTAGACGCAATAGAAATGCCAAAGTATTATTATATTGATAACAACCTACTATTAGTTGTGTTCGCATGCATATGTCTTCATTATGACCCGAACCCATTCTTACCGGAAACCAAATCCGACCCGTAATAACCCTTTTTTTAAGTCAGCCTGTGTTCATGAAACATAATTTAAGAAGATTTAACAGTAAGTAAGCATACCAAGATCGGTTACCAGTTTGCTAAGAAGGGCAAATGCTGTTCATGTTCTTGCTGCTGCTTTACTATGGCTTTTTCTTCGTGTGACAGAGAAAGGGTAGCTAAGCCTAAGGGTGGGTTTACACTTGATAAGATTGTGGTATATGTAAGGGAGGATATGAGAAGGCAGTTGTAGAGTTTCAATGGAGATCAATCGGTTGGAGGTTAATACCAAAATTAATAAATAACTAGGTATTAGTTGCCCGCGCTTCGTCGCGGGTGACGCTGTTGTGCGAAACGCGACGGGAGCTCCTGTTGCGTTGAGTGATTGGCGGACGTTAAAGACCGTGCGTCGCTGTGGGAGCTCCTGTTGCGTGGAGAGTTTCGTGGACATAAAAGATAATATTAAGTGACTGTTATTCTAGCGTGGGCTTCAAAAAAATACCCGCGACTAAAAGTTAAAAGTTTGGTGGTCAAAGTTTGAAATCCTAAAAACAAAAAGTTTGGCCAAAGCGCAATGCAAGTTTAAAAAAGTTGTGTGGTGAAAGTTTGAAATCCTAAAAGCTAAAAGTTTGGTGGTCAAAGTTTTAAATCCTAAAAGTTAAAAGTTTGGTGGTCAAATTGGAAGAAAATAAAGTTAAGTTAAAAGTTAGTGGCCAAAGTTTTAAATCCTAAAAGTTAAAAGTTTGTTGGTCTAAGTTTGGTGGTCAAATTAGAAGAAAATAAAGTTAACCTAAAAGTTAGTGACAGAAAATAAAATAAAGCTAAAAGTTAGTGGCTAATATATATATTAAAAGAAAGACACCATTGAAGTGTCTTTCTTTTAGTATAGAAGATAATAGTTGTGTATTTACAGAATATGACAGAGTGTGTTAATCTGTTCCAGGGTTTCATTAAAGGAAGTAGGGGTGTAAACGAGCCGAGCCGAGTCGAGCCGAGCCTGACTGGGCTCGAGCTTGGCTCGTTATGGTTTTATGAAGCTCGAGCTCGGTTCGCTAGCAAAATCAAAAGCTCGAGCTCGGCTCGGCTTGAGGTGATTTGGGAACAATCTTAAACGAGCTCAAAGCTCAGCTCGAGATCGCGAAAGCTCGGCTCGAAATCGCAAAAGCTCGGCTCGCGAGTGTTATTAAATGGGCCTATGAAATAAGGACTTAGGCTTTGGAGATGCGGGCTATAAATTATAAGAGATATATAAATAATTTATTATTATGTTTGGGCTCGTTTAGGCTCGCGAGCCCAATCGAGCTTTGTATCTAGGGCTCGAGCTCGGGCTCGATAACTAAACGAGCCATATTTCAGGCTCGGGCTCGAGCTTGAGCTCGTTAAGGCTCGGCTCGTTCGAGCTTTTTACCGAGCCGATCCCGGGTAGCTCTCGAGCCGATACGTGTCATTTACACCCCTAAAAGGAGGCAAGTAGAGAAAAATTGTGTTACAAAGTTTTTCATATGAGGGAATGAGAGGGATAATAAAAAGGTTTTTATGGTGATTTTCAATATTTATAATTTGGAAGGAATTGGAGATAAAAGAAGAGGAAGGAGATCATTTCTCTTCCATCCTTTAATGAAATTCTGAAACAGAGCGTAAATGTTCCTAAAGCATCTTTAGGGGTGCAAAAGAGCCGAGCCCGAGCGACTTATACGAGCTCGAGCTCAGCTCGTTTATTATCAATTATTTAATTACATTGAATAAAAATAATATAAATAATAGTTCGTTTAGGCTTGTGAGCTCGATAAGTGAAGCTCAAGCCTCGACGCTCGTTTACTAAACAATTTTAAATGATTGATAAATATTATTAAATATTAAAAAAAACTAATATTATACTAGGCTCGATAAGGCTCGACGAGCCTAACGAGTTTCACATGCAAGACTCGAGCTCGGTTCAATAAATAAACGAGCTTTGGTTTAGGCTCAAGCTCGATAAGGCTCGGCTCGTTTCGAGCTTTTAACCGAGTCGAACTCGAGTAGCTCACGAGCGGCTCGGTTCGTTTGCACCCCTAAAGCATGATGGTGATGTTAAAAAGACTATTGTGCCCCAAACAAACTTAACTTAAATTACTTAAATTTTTTAGTCTACTTCCCAAATGAAAAAAAAAAAAGGAATTTGAGTTCATGGCGTTCCATTTTGGAATGCCCTTTATAAGACTAAACGGTGTGCCATGCGGGGAGGGAATCCGGGGTGTGATGTGGCGTCCGGGGAACCCGGGAACACCGCCCCCCCCCCCCCCCCGTAAAATTTTCGGTGAGTTCGGGGTGTTTTCCCCCTTCTCCCCGTGAATTCTGATTGGTTCTTTTTCTTTTTCTTTTTTTTTTAATCAAAGTTTATAAGAAAAAAAAAGGAAGGGGGAATGGGGGAAGGCATTTCCAAACTTTGGGGGAGAAAATGGGGGAAATGATGTGGCGCTGATGTGGCACTTGGGGGAGTTGGGGGAAGGGGGGGCACACCATATAGCCTAACATGGGTTCATTGGATTCAGTATGAGATGAAACTTTGTTTATCTGGGCCCATCTCTACATCCTAATGAGGCTATATGGTGTGGTATCGTATTCCCCAAAATGTCACATTAGCGCCACATCATTTTCCTCCATCATTCCTCCAAACCAAGGAAATGGTTTCCCCTTCTTCCCCCTTTCTTAAAAATAATAATAATAAATAAATCCAGCCAATCACATTGATCGGTGAGAACGGTGAAATTTCCCCCTAAATCACCGAAATTTCTTCGGCGGGGGTGGTGTTCCCCTTCGGTGACTGTGGCCACCTCATCACCCCGAGGTATTTCCCGAAGCCACACCAAAGAGCCTTAGGTTACTTGTGATTAGGGGTGTACATGGTTTGGCATTGTTCGGTGCTGGACAAAAACTATACCAAAACCAAATATTTGATTTGTGGGGTTTTAAAAACCATTCTCTTTCCGTTTTTACAATTGGTTAAGTTTCGGTATTTGGGTTTCACTATTTGACCTTGAAAGTTTTTTGGGAACAAAAGATCAATGCCATGGATCAATAGAAAAAACCGATCTTTGAAATTAACGGATCAACTTGAACCGTCAATAAAAAACCGATCTTTGTAAAAAGAAAAAAAAATAACTATAGTGAGTTCTTGCTTAAAATTAATGGACCCTTGGATCTGCTACTGTCATTACAAAGGGGTAAATCTTTTAAATATGGCAATCAGACAAATTTGGTTATGAGAATTCTGCATAAAATTGGCTGTCGGTATTTGGGTTTCACTATTTTAACAAATTTGGTTGAGTGGGCAATTGTGTTGTATGGTGTGCAGTTACTGTGTAGTCGTTGTAAACACATATGGAAGTTGTGAAATGAATGATGAACATTTCAGTGAGTTTGTGGTTAAAGCGAAAAAGCTGACTGAATAACTTGTTATCAAAACTTGTTCCGACCCAAACTCATTCTTATTTGAGCTCCATCTTACCAACCCAACCCGACTGTTTTGCCGTCTGAAAAAACATCATCTTGATTCTCAAGTTACTCAAATGTTTACTCCTGATTGTATACAAAAAATAGAAAAAAAAAATCGCACAAAATAAATTCATAAAATATGAAAAAAAAACTGTAAAAACCTAAAAAAAAAAAAAGAACTCAGTTAAACAATGTGCAATACAAGGGTAAGGGAATAGTTTTTTACTAGGTGGGTTAGGCCTCTCCTCAGCCCGGGATGTGGCTGCCTATGCTTTTGTGGCCTCCAGATCCCAGTCCTGGGGCTTCAAGACCACATATTACGTAATAGTGGGGTTGCTCACGTTGACACGGATTATTCTGGCGCCATTGACCTTTTACAACGATCCCTTCCTGACTTTGATATTGGCGGTTTCTTTAATAAGGACACCGCCCCCAAAAAGCCACAGAAAACTTTGGCGAATGCTCTTTATAACCGAATCGCACAAAGTTTGGAGGAGGATTTCCGTCTATCCGTCCGTCAGAAGGCCGTCTTAGAATGCCTGCAAAAGCCTCACGCCCAGGACTTCCTTACTGTGTTACCTATCGAAGGCTTGGGGCAACGGATGTCGGCAGTAGAGTACAGGGCAATCCTTAAATACCGGCTGATGATACCCATTTTCCCCGATGATGAAAATTGTCCGGTCTGCCGCAAAGCATGCCTTGATAAGTATGGGGAACATGCGTTACATTGTAAGGAATTGCCAGGGTTTAAATATCGGCACGATTTTGTCCGGGATGCTTTGGCAGACATCCTTAGAAGAGCGGGGATCTCCGCAAGAAAAGAGGCGTCAGTTAATTTTCTCACAGACCCCGCGGAGGGGAGGTCCACCTTGCGCCCAGCAGACGTCTTAGTTTTTGGTTGGGAAGGTGGGAAACATGCGTGTGTTGATCTTACCGGGGTGTCCCCCCTTGTTGGGCTTCGAGATAGTGGGTTTGTGGCCGGGCAAGCGGTCATGAGAGCTGAATCCAAGAAAGTGGAAAAGCATGCTAAAGCATGTGAGGATAATCAGCATGTTTTCGTTCCCTTGGCCTTCGACACGTTCGGTTCCTTGGCACCGGAGGCGGTGCGGTTTTTGGAGCGGGTTCAACAAGTAGTGCACAACAACTTTTCCACCCCCCAAGGGCGGGGTTTTGTTTTTAGCAGATTGGGATTTTCTATTCAAAAAGGGTGTGGCGGCGCAGCTTGTTACCCGCCTACCTACCATCCTTATGTAATTTACCTTTTTTTTTGTGAATGAAAAAAAAGTGGAATTTATAAACAATCTAAGGTAAATTAAAATTAAACTTAGGAACAAGTCACTAGTTTACACCCATAGTTTTGGAGTATACCTTTTGTGTGAAAGCAAACAGCCAAAAGAACTCCAAGAGTATCCAGAAAAGCTTGCAGAAAAATAAGTAGCAATACAAGAACTCTAGATTGTCATCATAAATCTCAACATTGATTATGGAGTCATCTGAAGGTCTTCGTAGTCCTCGTCTTTCCATGTTCACTCAACAATGATTTCTACCGGTGATGCACGTGGGGCCCGTAAGAGAACTTTTAACAGCTTTAACTCTTGACCTTTAGAAAAAGAACCATCTAGACCTATGATCACCTTCTTCAACTCGGGTGACCGTGCCAAGATAAACTTCACAAACTCCAACTCAGGTTTCAAGTTGCCAAACCATTTGATCTCCAATTCATACAGATGCTCTAACCAAACATCTGAACATTCTTCCAATACACCAGAGCATATCTCATTTTCGTAACAATAATCATCGCTTGGATCAATCTACAGGAAGGGATATCATTTTTTTGTCACGTGGATTATGGCACGAGATTTAAAATAAACCGGATACCGAACAGACTTACCAGTATCCTTAATTTCTCAAGGTTTGGAGCACATTTGATCAATACAGCAAGAAAAGTTAACCCATAGCCGTCAACAAAACACATTTCTTTGAAATAAAAGTGTTTGAGGTGGATCAGTGAGGTTGGAAGCTCTTCTGGGATTGAGTCTGCAACTTCCGCCTTCAACCATATGACATAACAAAGATTAACAACCAAAGTTTATTTCAATTATATATATAATGTGCAATAATATTACCCCATAGTCGCGACCCCGAATAGTAAAACGTTCAATCGCAGGTAAACACTTTAATAGCTCAATAGGAATGCAAATTTCACGTTCACTTGGTTCGTCTACAAGCTGCAGCAAGTTACAATACTCAGAAAAGTTTCAAAAGCCCATGATAATGAATATTCAAGTGAAAACTTACCATAGTGAGGTTCTTAAGTGTGACGCGCTTAAGTGACGGACAATTAGATAAAAGATGTAGAAGAGCTTTTGTTGAGATCGTTACATATCTCAAGTATAAGCTTCTAAGGCTACCAAATCCACCAAACGTCGGTTTATGGTCAAGATCAATGTTACGGAGATATAGGTCGGTTAACTGATGCAAAGAGAAGGCAGATGAGGGTAACGTATAACTATATGGTTCATCTTCCAGATGAAGTGATAATTTCTTGACAGTATGAGATCTAGACAAATGATGTATTATTTGATCAATTTCAAAACACTCGCCACCTACATTCATGAGTAGGGTGAACTCGTGTATTGGACCCTGACGCATTAGCAGAACTTGGTGTATAGTGTAAAAAAGTTTACACCTCCAGTCCATTTCTTTCCTTACACTTCCCCAATCAAATGCATGCTTTGCTTTAGTTGTTCTTGTGAATCGAGTATAGCCACAAAACACAAGTTTAGGAATTGTGGTCCACTTGTACCTCCATTCCCTTGAGAGGATGCTTGTCCTTGCTGCCTCTTCAATTGGTAAGAGACATAGGATAGTTTCTATTATGGTTTGAGGAAGTGTGTTGATTATATTCAAAGACGAACGCTGAGCTTTAGCTTTAGACAAGCGTTTAGCTTTCATCTTAAAGAGTTTTTTTGTTGGATGGATGCTAATTAATTAGCACTGCAAATAAGCTGCCAAATACAACATTAGGATAATGTACAACACAAAGTATAATACTTATTTCTTTAAATAATTCAAGTTAGATTTTCATTCCATGACTGAAAAATTACATCAAGATAGCGGGGCCGCCACCCATTTGATACTTATAATTTGGAATCACTAAACACCATAAAAGTGATTATAACAACTTCAACCAAAAGAAATACATTACAAAACCATCTTCTCCCTCAACACTCTGTATTATAACTTTTTGTTATTTATGTGGCTGCATGATAACATTCAGCACTACCACCTGAACACCTTCTAAAAAAGGCATGTTTTGTGAGTGAAATTATACAGGTTTAGCAATCATCTATGAAATTTTAGATTGAAACAGTAACAGTAATCGATAAATCAAACATTAAGCATAGATTTTTGACGAATTCGATATCAGCAAACTAAACCCTAAAATCACCTAAACAGACCATAAAATCACAGTAAAAACTATAAAATCTATATCTATATTACATTATAAAGAGTGAGCAATGGGTAAAAAGGTCCAAAATGTCAAAGTTAAGGTGGCAACTTAAAAGTCACAAGTGTAATTCTCTAAACTTGACCACTTTTCTTCCTTCTATGCCCTTGTCAATGCATTAAGATGCTTGTACCATGTGATGAATTAAGATGCTTGTACCATGTGCTTTAACATTTTGACATCAATATTGTGCATTTAACATTGAAAGCAATTCATTACTCTTCCTTCATCAATGGCATCAACAGTTACCATCATTTGCTCTTTTTTTTACCAGCTTTAGTAATACATAGTATAAAATTGAACTTATAATAATCTTTCAATTGTACCTGCCCTCCTTCACTATATTCACGGGATAAATTTGTTCCAGAGAGGGTATGTTTCTCTTTAAATTGTTTTTCATCCGTCCTAACATCACCAGAATTCCAACAACAAGTGAGTTTTCTTTACAAATTCATTAATATTCATATAATGATATAATATTAATTTTTTAATTTTATATTTTAATTTTAAAAAAATATATCTTTTTCTTTTGTGCAATGGGTTCTATTGTTATTTCTCAAGTGAGAGAGGATGCAGTGAATGCTTACAGTTTGTTTATATGCGAGAACCAATTGAGTTTTGTAATTTTGTGAAGACAAACCTTCAAAGGTTTATGTTAATGGAACTAATATGAGCAACATCTGGGCAACCGTAACATTGGTGAATTCAAACATTCTTTCTATATATAAGTTGCAAATTATTATGGCTATCAATTAGATCAACTCTAATTTGTGTCATTGGTGATATGCGTATTTTGCAGGAAGTTGGGATTCACTGAAACATTTGAATTTGTATATGAGTTTTTATGGCAGGAAGTTGGGGTTCACTGAAACATTAAAATTGCATATGGAAGTACATAAGCAACTTCATGAACAGCTTGAGGTGTCAGATTGTTCTATTTTTTCCTTCCAGTATGTTTTTCCCATGCATTTAGTTTGGTTAAAGGAGACACAATGGGCAGGTTGGGATGTTGTGTAACATGTAAATACAGTTTTGGGTTGTAGTGGGTTCTTCACCGCAGGATAAAATGGGTTGGGTTGGCCATCAACCAATTAATTTGTCCATTTTTGTTTCAAAATAGATACTGTCCATTATTACGATAATGATTTGTTTATTCAAAACAAAACAGTTTAGGGAGCTCTAAATGATATAAAGTTGGTTTATAAGTTCAACCGGTTACAATATATTTAGAACCCGCCAACCTGGTTACAACCCGTTTACTTAACCAACCCATTTATATTTCACACCCGCCGCAACGCACGGGTTACCTACTAGTCAAGAAAAAAAGAAATTGCTGTTACTGTAAGTGAAACAACACATAAATCATATAGTAGTTAAGTTGAAAAATACAAAGATATTAAGATACTAAAAACGTAACCTTTACACTCTGGTGAGCAGGGGCGGATCTACGGTCAGTTAGGGGGTTCCCGGGAACCCGTTCGGTTCGAAATTTTTAGTGTTATTATATATAGAAAATTGGGTAGGAACCCCTAAATATTTTGTAGAGGAACCCTTAACCATTTGAAAAAGGTGGTCTAATGGTAATTCCCCTCCCATTCTAACACATAGATCTGATGTTCGATTCCCTTCCAGCCCCATATTTCTTTATTTTTTTTTCTGTTTTTTTTAATATAAAGTTTAGGTTTTTTTTTTCTTGTTTTGTTTAACTCAAACATCACAGCTACTTACCCACTCTTCACCATTTCAAACTCATTTCACATACCCACACCACAGCCCCAACCACCTTCCTCCTCTTCTACAACCCTCGCCGCCGGCCCGCCGCCCTCCTCCTCCTCGCCGCCGGCCCGCCGCCCTCCTCCTCGCCTCCGCCCTATAGCCGATTCCCTCTCCATTGCCGCTGACCTTGGGTTTTCTGTTGCTCCTCCTCCCTCCCAGGTTAATTTTTAATTTATGTTATTGTATAATAATTATTTGTTTTGTGATTATTATTTGATTTTAGGATTTTAGGGTTTAGGTATCTGTTAGGTGAATTGCTGATTATTGTTAATTAGTGTTAGTTTGTTGCTTTCTAGACCTAATATTAGTGTTTGTGGTTTGGAGTAAAGTGGATTACTGAATGCATTCGTAGTTATTATGTTTTTTATTGTTAAGAAGCAAACTTTATTTAATTACTTGTTTGTGTATTTACTGTTTGTAGGCATTTAATAGCCCTCAAAGAAGCAGTCATGGTGGTGGACAAGGAACTGGTGATGTGGATGTATTTATGTGGATGGAGAATGATGTGGATGAAGTTGGAATGATAGCTCTATTATAAAAGCCAAAATGGAAGGAACTTGATAAGGAGGTTTGTTGATTAGTAGTTTTTAGTGAATTCGATCCTTGAAGATCCAGAAGTTAGACCGTACCTCGTGAATGAGGAAGAAGACAGTTAACTTGACAAGATCTTGTATGGATTGGACCTGCAAAACTAGCAGACCGTTAGGCTCGTCACAGGGGGGCAAGGAGGGCCTCTCTGTGACCACCCTCCGGCGTGAGGATAAGTATTTGTTTAGTGAGATAAAGAGAGTTTAGAGAGAGAGAGAGAGAGGTTCGGAGTGTATGTGAACGTGTCTACCTGTACTTTTGAGGGGGTATTTATACTAGTCAGAAATGTTTGTACTTTGTTCCATCCTAGTTGTAACTAACCCTCGGAATTTTAGTCCTCCGGTTATTTGGGAGTTGTGTCGCGTAGAGTCGAGGCTTGTGGACAGGAGCCGCGACTGGAGGTGTTTGTTTCGGAGACGAGGTTCTATACCTCTTCATGTCCCCCTAAGTCCATAAGTTAGTTTATAACTTAGTGGAGTTTGGCCGAGGCTTGTTATTGCTTGCCAGCTATTTTTTGGTCGCGGCACGTGGCAAAGTCCTGAGCCGTATAAATTGGATGTGACATGACGGTTACTTCGAGGCGTTTCCATCCGTCAGATCATTTTTCCTTTCGTTGGGATTTCGACACTTGTCTCCTCTTTAGGGTTTCTCTTTCCTCCTATATAAAGGGGTTTTTTATCCTTTAGTGTTTTTTACTTTTACTTTCCCCAAAAACTTTTCCACTCCTGCTGTAAATCTTCTCTTCGAGCCACCCCCTGTCTGTCCGTCTTCTACTTGTACGTCTTCCATCTGATTCAGTTGCAGGTTCGTTCTCCCTTCTTTTTCATCAGAGATTTTTAGTTCTTTTTAATATGGGGAAGGATAACATGGATGTCAGTTTTTCGGTATTAACACAAGATAAACTTGACAAGTTCATAAGGGATTATAGAATTCCCCTTGATTTGAACCCTGAGTTACCTGCCCCTGATCAGGCTATCTACCCTCCCCCTGCCGGTAAGTTTGCTTTCTACACACGCGTGTGTGATTTTGCAAACTATCGGATTCCTTTGACAAAGTTCTTATTTAAAGTTCTTTCGTACCATGGGGTTCACTTTTCTCAAATGAACCCTTTTGGTTTGGGGAGGGTTTGTCATTTTGAATTAAAGTGCCGGGCCTTGAGGGCGAAGCCCGATCTTGACGTGTTCCGGGCCTTTTATAAGCTGAATCAGGCTGGTGATTGGTTTACTTTTGAGAAAAGGAGGAGAAAACCAGAATGCCATGGTAAAGATACCTCCAACCTGAAGAACTGGAAGACGCAGTTCTTCTGGTTGGATGATAGATGTTTGCCTGAAGCTATGGTGTCGGTGTGGAGAAAAGATTTTGATTCTACTGAATGGGAGTTGCCAAAGGATTTTGCTTGTGACGCTTCATTGTATAATAAGCTTGTGTCTAATAAATCTAACATTAGGAAGTATCCGGAACACGTTTGGTGCTCGGAGGTGTGAGTAGGATTTGGGACGACCAGATAGGTGGCCAATTGTGTTGCATAAGAACAAGGGTGAGGGTCGCTTTTTTGAGCTTCGCCTTGTATTGTTTAATGTGGCTTCTAATCCTTTTTTGTTTTTATTACAGAGATGTCGCTGCTGGCAGCTTTGAAGTTCGAAGATTATGATGATGACGACTTTCAAGTTTCCAGTGAACCTATAGGCTCCAGCAAGCCTATTTTGGAACAGGTGTCAAAGCTGCAGGCCCCTATTCGTCCCCCAGGCTCTGAGGAGGAGCACGTTGAAGGAGTTGGGGGTAGTGGCCAAGGTGCGACTGGTGGTGAAGGTAGTGGTAGTAAAGATGGTGGTTCTGTTGAAAGGATGTTGAAGGTGGGAGTGGTCTGGAGAAGGAGATTGTTGGTGAGGAGGGAGCTACTGTGGGTCAACTGTTTCCAAAGCCGTGCCTATCAGGTCTGTTGACTCGTCCGGTACTTTTAGTATTGATGACGAGGTCGCAGAAGATGTGTCTTTTGACTTGAATGTTCATGCCAGGAAAAGGAAGTATGATTCTTCAAAACCAAAAGAGTCCTAAGAGGGTGAAGTTTATCCAAACCGGTGCTCCTCCTCCCTCCAAAGGCACTATCTTAGATGAGTTTGACCTTCATCTTACCGGGGGTAAATCCCCCCGCGATGGTGCTCCGGTTTATATGGATGTGCCGGAGGAGGGTAAAGGTTATGATGGTGGAGAAGGCAAGGTGTTGGAGACGACTGGTGTTCAGGGACAGTCCTCAGGAGCTGAGAACTTAGGTGATTTTCTTATATCTTCCCCTGGTAAGTTTCCCGGTCGTTTCTCTGTTTTTTGTGCTGTGGGGAGAATGAGTATGGTGCATCTTATTCTCCCTGTTGGTTCGAGACAGAGACGCTGACTATGTTTAATCTTGTAGATCCTTTGGATGATCTGATGGATGTGGACCCGGCTACGGCTGAGGATGTTTTCGTCCCTGACTGGGACTTAAAAAAATGGTTCAAGGGTGGTTGATGCCTTGTCATCCAAGATGATGTTGTTTAATCTTCATACCCCGGCTGATCATGCCCACAATCGGAGGATGAAAGATGGTGATTTGGGTGATGCGTTGATGGTGAACCAAGCTCATCCAACTTTCTAGTCGCTGAGGTTTACCAAAGGTGGGTTGAGTCGGAGCTTCAACGGGTAGGTTGGCGAAGCGAGCTGCGGATGGTTCTATTTCTGAAGCCCTGAAGAATGCCAGGAGCAACTGAAATCAACCAATGCTTCCCTTGCAGCGGCTTGTGAAGATAGGGACAAACATCAAAAAGAAGTTACTATCTTGCAGGAGAAGCTTCATCTCGCTGACCAGGCTCATGAAGCTTCCCAAGAAGAAGTACATTCAATCCATCGAGGAGCTCGAGCTGCTAATGAAGAAGACTAAAGAGGCTGCAGATGTGTTGGTGAAAGGGGTACGCACTTTGTCTTTTTTGTCCTTTCTTTTGTTTCAATGCTTAGCAATTTTTCCTTTTTGCAGATAAGGAGTTGGCTCAGAGCTGGTGAAAGGGAAGCTTTGAAGCTTGGTGAGGGGCTAAAGTCTGAGTTGGCGGGGCTGAGAGGGGAAAAGGAAGGTTTGTTGAAGGAGTTGGAGTCACTGTTCAGCCTTAAAACAATTTATCTTGACCGAGGGGTGGAGCTAGTGTCTCAGCATGTCCGCAATTGTCCTTCGACGAAGGCTGCGGTGGCTGGAGTAAATAACGCAATGAATGGTGTGGGTTTAATGCTGGGTAAGAGCTGGTTATGCTGCGGCCACCCAAGGTGTGCCTTTGAAGGATACCCCCAAGCTGATCCGAACGCCAGGCAGTTGTTGCTCAATGCAGTGAGACAATATGACGAGATTGCCATACCTTCGATCTCCAAGCTGCAGGACCTAGTCTCCGAGCCCCCAGAAGCTGTTGTGAAGGCCTTCAAGGACCTGTTTGTGGTTGGTGACTCCTCCTAGTGTTGGTTTCTTAAGGCGAAGTAGACATGCAACTCCGTTCCTCCACATAGGTTTCGAAGGTCTACTTAGCCAAAAAACTTTGTGAAGCTTTTTATTAACCCTCCGTATCACCCGTTCCTTGCAGGTTCGGTGTTTTAGTAGTTTCTTTTAGAATCGTTGTATCCTCCATCCCTTTATAAGGGTTCGGAGCTTGTAGATCGGTAGTCGATGGTTGCACGTAGTGCACCTGTTTTTTGTAAAAAGATCTATTGTGGCCGAAGCTTATTAAATGAGCGGCCACACGTTTTGAAGTGAATGGGAATTTTCAGTATACTATCCTTGTGCTTTATTGTTTTATTTTTCTAAGTATAGACTTGTTTATGTTATTTCTGAAGTTTATGTAGGCTTCACCTTCTAGTGCTGAAGTACTTTTACTTCGTGCACCGAAGCTTGCATATTGTTTTTTTCTTTTCAATACACGTATAATAAATATCATGTGAATGGGTTTTAACAAAGAATCGAATTTCATTATAACACGAGACCGGCCGCGCTCATCTATTAGGTACGGAGAATTTCATCATTCCGTAGTACAAAATGAAAGGAAAATAAAGGGTGGGGCATTCACATCCCACTTTTACATTAAAAAATAAAAAGAACTATTTTATTCGTCGATCTTTCTCTCTAGA